>JAIKVD010001055.1:2444-13030 GCA_024679075.1 Phytophthora uliginosa | reverse complement strand
TTCTCGGCCACCACGCGCTTCGCGCTGGCCTGCAACAACTCGACCAAGATCATCGAGCCCATCCAGAGCCGCTGCGCCATCCTGCGCTACACGCGGCTGCCCGACGAGATGCTGCTGCGTCGGCTGCTCACAGTGTGTCAGGAGGAGCAGGTCGGCTACAAGGAAGAGGGGCTGGCCGCGCTCATCTTCACGGCCGAGGGGGACATGCGCAACGCGCTCAACAACCTGCAGGCCACGGCCAGCGGCTTCGGCTTCGTCAGCGACGAGAACGTGTTCAAGGTCTGTGACCAGCCGCACCCGGCGGTGGTGCGGGAGATCCTGAATCAGTGCGCGAAGGGCGAACTGGACGGGGCGGAGAAGCAGGCGGTGGAGCTCTGGAAGAGCGGCTACTCGTCGCTGGACATCATCGGCACCATCTTCCGAGTGTGCAAGGCCCTGCCCATGGAGGACGAGAAGCTCAAGCTCGAGTTCATCAAGCTCATCGGCACCACGCACATGTGTATTGCGGACGGCGTGTCGACACTGCTGCAGATCCACGGCCTTGTGGCCAGACTGTGCTCGGCCGCGCTGGCGGCCAAGACCGGGTGATCACACGAGCAGACCGACGTAACAAATAGATATCGCAAAAGGGATTGGGAGAACTTAAAGGTGGTGCTTCGAGATGCCTAACAGACAGGTGCCTCGAGTGAGTTTGGTCTTAGGTCCGCTGCTGGGTTTGAAGGACTTGCGCTCGCGCAACGCGTCGGGTAGGTCTTTGGTCGCTAGCTTCACGGGGTTGCGGCGGTTGGGCAGCATGGCACGATTCACCATGGCCTCGTCGTAGGGCTCTGGCAATCTCTCCGGGAATTTGTCGAACGTGCCTTCTTCGCCGTCTTTGATCGGGTTGTTGGGTTTCCACGGCTTGTACGTTGGGGCGCGTGCGGCAGCACGTTCCTTGGGGTTCATGAGCTCTTGTGCTCCTGGCGGTTTGGCCAGACACTGATCGTCCCAGCCCATGACACACGAGGCTGCAACATGCTCGTGGCTGTCGAAGTAGTCGACTCCTTCTGTGGTGGACTTGAACGGTTTTCGATCGCCGACTGCTGCCTTGTGCTTCGCTACCAGGAGCTGCGCCGCCCGCCGCTCCGATCCGTAGTCGGCGCCCATGGCAGCAAGGTTTCCGCCGATCAGGGTGCCTGCGTACCCGAATGTGCCACGACGTCCCGGGTTTGTTAGCACGTTCTTCTTCTCGAACTGTTTATCTTTCGGGTTGGGTCTCGGAGCTTCATTCTCCTCCTTTGCCTTTTTGATGTCGTCCTCATCGCGCTCGACCTTGCCGAATGCTCCGTAGTAGTCACCTGATCCAGTGTGGTTCTGGGTGGGGTTCGAGTATGTGAATCCGTTGGGCTTGACAAACTTTTTTGTGTTCTCGAGTCGACGGCGTGCCTCGAGTTTGTACTGCTCTGCGTATTCTCCGCCGAGGGGGTCATACTTCGGGAAGCCGGGACCAAATGTTGCAGCTAGCTGACCCTTCTTGGGAGGACATGTAAGGAACGGCTTCAAGTCACCGCCAAGACCTCGCTCCTTGGGTCTCTTCTGGATGTACGGGTCGCCAACCGACACGAAGCTCGGGTCGCTGAAGCCACCATCCCGAGAAGCTTTCGGCTCTGTTGCCATACCTACAAAACCTCTGGGTGAGAGTGCGGACTTGTTGTGTTAGTGCTCAGCTCCTGCAGCAATGAACTCAGACACAACGAGGAAGGAGACCGACTATTTTCAAGTGGGGAGAGCTGATCGACAAGAATGGACGACGTTAAAATAGCGGTGCTCACTGCACTGCAAACAAGCACAGCTCTTCAGGTGCAAGCAGCTACGGAGTCTTAACACTGATGCCCGCGTACTTCGACTGGAAGCCGTTCTTGACAATCGTGTCGCGGTACCACGAAGCTGAGTCCTTGGGCGTGCGTTCCAAGGTGTCATAGTCCACCCAAACCAGTCCGAAACGGATGTTAAAGCCCCCGGCCCATTCGTAGTTGTCGAAGAGCGACCACGTGAAGTATCCACGGACGTCGGCACCCTCCGCAATGGCTTCGTGCACCCCGCTGAGGTACTGCTCAAAGAAGTCGATGCGCTTGGCGTCCTTGACGCCTTCGTCCTTGGATTGGTCCGGCCACGACGATCCATTTTCGGTTATGATGATGCCGTTCTTGGGCTAGTACGTCTTGCTGATGTGCTTGCAAAGCTCCTTGAGCCCCCAAGGAGTCACGAAGTTCCACATCGCCGCGGTTTGCTCCCACGAAGGGTCTTCAAAGGCGGTCACACCCTCGTCTTGGAAGAACGACCCCGTACTGTCGCTTGGGAGCAATTCACCGGGCTTGTAAGAGTCCGAAGGCTTGGCAAACGACGAGCTGTAATTGTTAAGCCGCCCGAAGAAGTCCGAACTGCCTTTCAGAAGCTTCTTCTGTTCGTCCGTAAACTTGGGCAGGCGGTCTCCCAGTCGGTCCTTCATGATCTGCGGGTAGTCGCCTTTGTAGATCGGGTCAGCGAACCAGCCGAGGTGGAATGCAATCGAGGGCTCAGCCGCTTTGATGTTCTCCTTCATCTCCGCGAGGTCATCGGTGGGTCCCGGCACACGCCAGTCTGCACTCAACGTGATCCCGATCTGCCCGCCTTGAAGCTCCTGGAATTCCTTGCGGTAGACATCCACGGCTCGGGAGTGTGCAATGAGCAGGTTGTGACCGCACCTGTAGAGCTCGATGTGGGCGTTGTGCTTGCGTCCTGGAGCGTGTACCCCCAGTGCTAGACCCATGACGCTGTGCACCCAAGGCTCATTGAGCGTGATCCAGTTCTTCACACGGTCACCAAAACGTTGGAAGCACACGCGCCCATAGGCGACAAAAGCGTCGTGAATCTGCGGCCCAGCACCCAGCCAGCCGTCAAACTCCGTCTGCAATGCGAGGGGCAGGTCCCAATGGTACAGCATTACGAACGGCGTGATCCCGTTGGCCAGCAGCTCGTCGATCAGTCGGTTGTAGAATTCCACCCCCTCCTCGTTCACTTCGCCCACACCAGCGGGGATGATCCGCGACCAGGACATCGAAAACCGGTACGCTTTCAGTCCGATCTGCTTCATGAGCACCACATCTTCCTTGTAGCGGTGGAAGTGGTCGATTGCAACGTCACCTGTCTGGCCCTTGTAGGTTTTGCCTGGCGTGTGCGAGAACGCATCCCAGATACTTGGGCCACGCCCGCCGTCTTGAGCACCGCCCTCGATCTGGTACGCGGCAGTAGCGGCACCCCACTGAAAACCATCGGGGAATCGCCGCTCTTCGGACATCGTGGGGGTCTTGAACGGGGAGTTGGTTGATGCGAAAGCGGCAAATGCGGAAATGAATAAATCGGAGACTGTTGACACGTACATGTACGTGAGGCAACCGCAGCTACTGTTTTTGACAGCGAGTGATCTACCAGCATAAGCGTGGCGAGTCCATCACCTTGGTTGATGCGTGTACAGGTCCCATAAGCAACAACAGTAGTATATCGTCAGTAATCACCAACGACGGGCAGGGATCGAATTGCAACTTGCCGGATTCCTCCCCGCATGCGCACCCCCACCTTTAAATACCCCGTTATATCTGATGCCTGGTTCTAACTAAATGTCAGTACTTTTCTTTTCTTTCCTTTCTCACGAGTTGGACGGATCCAGTGCATCTTCTAATACGCCGAATCGGCAAATTTGGCCGGAATTTACGATAAGATTCAAAAAGGTTAGCGCCTCCACCAACTACTTAAGCGGGCTGTAGCAGCTTCACATACAGAGACCCTCACTTAGCTTCACAATGCTCCACAGCGCCGTCGCGCTTATCCTTGTTCGCAGGGCCCCAGGTCCTCTGATCTTCAACGTCACTCTAGTTGAAGTCGGCCTGCAATATGCATTCCAACACGCCTCCCTCGATGCACAAGCCTTGAATTCCAGAATGTACTTCATGGGGCGATTTCATCATCACTTGGCAGCACCAACACCTACTAACCACAGCAGGTCCCGTAAGCGCTGCTTATTCAGCGGCTTCGTGAAAGCATCGGGGGGGATTCTCAGCACCCTTCACATTGTGTAGATCAATGATGCCTTTCTCCACTTGCTCTCGGACAAAGTGCCATCGAAGTTCGATATGTCTTGTACGACGACTGTAGGTAGGGTTGGTCGCTAAAACATGGGCGACCTGGTTATCAATCCCAAGCCGAAGCTTCACGCCGCGTTGCGGAAGCACCTCTTGGAGAATGTTACTGGCAGCAATAGCTTCCATGGCAGCGTCACAGGCGGCCACGTATTCAGCCTCAGCCATAGAGAGGGCTACAACAGATTGTCGCCGCGACACCCACGACACAGCACCACCCGCCAGTGCGAAAACAAACCCTGTTGTACTCTTACGTGACGCTGGGTCATTAGCCCAGTCACTGTCGCAGTTGCCATCCAACACTACACTGTCTGGAACGGGTTGAGTGCGATCGTAAGTTATGTCGTAGTCAACCGTGCCAGCCAAATAACGTAACACCCGTTTCAAAGCTCCAACATGTTTGCCAGAGGGTTTCCCTACAAAGCGACTTAATTGACCCATTGCAAACGCCAAGTCAGGCCGAGTACCAGTCGCCAAATATATCAACATGCCCACCGCCTTGCGGTACTTAAAACTCGTGTCTGATTCTTCGTTGTCTTCCAGAGGTACGAGACGAGTGTTGGTTTCCATTGGATTACCGACAGCATGTGCGTTATTGAACCCAAATGTCTCCAACACCTCACGCGCATACTTTCCCTGACGAAGCATGATACTCTCAGGTGTCTGTTCCACCTCAATACCCAAATATTCACTCAGGAGCCCTTGATCCTTGATGCCATAAGCTTTGTCAAGCTCTTCAAATAACTCACACTTGCTCTCCTCGCTGTTAGTTGCAACCGTAATGTCGTCAACGTACACGCGAACCAGCACCACCACATCACCATCAAAGCGGTGGTAGAGGCAGGGCTCGGTCAACGAACGCTGGTAGCCGTGCTCCAGAAACCAACGATTTAGCCCCGATTTCCATTCCCTACCCGACTGTCTCAGACCGTACAGAGCTTTCAGCACCACGTACACATGCCCATTAATTTCACACGGGAATCCTTCGATCGACCTCAGGTACTGGCGAATACCGAGCAGTGCATTCAAATATGCAGTGTTAATATCACCACCGTACAGCAACAGATGCAATACTGCTGCTAGTGCAGCCAGCATCCGGAAAGACGACATGCGTGCAACAGGTACGAAAGTCTCCACAAAGTCAATTCCAGGTCTTTGGTGATTACCAAACGCCACGATCCTAGACTTGAACCGGATAACGTAGCCTTGGTGGTCCGTCTACACAGAGCGCACCCATCGAGTGTTCAGAGGCTTAGCCCCCTCTGGTACACCTTTTCTCGGTATCTCCATAATGACACCCTTCGCCCTCAGTGCGCTAATCTCTTCAAGATCGGCCTGTAGCCAAAACTTTGATCGCTCCATCTCACGCTTCTTCCGTTGGATCCTTACGCTGCTCGCGTGAATCGGTTTACCATTCTTATCGAGAATGCGTGCAGTGCTCTGCGCTGCATTTGCAACGTAGTCGTCTAAGTAGCGTGGGCGTCTCCGTTCATGATATTCACGAAGTCCCATACGGGTTCTCTTCGGTTCTGGCTTCTCTGCACCACGCTCGACATGCATCTCTTCCGATGGAGTTTCATCACGGTGAGTTCGCTTTCCAATCTGATGTTGAGGGAATAATGCGCTCGCATCGACGGACTCGTGGTCAATCGGGGATGTAACATCACCTAAACCATATTGCATTTGCTCCAATTCAACAGTAGCATTTCCATCTATTGATCCAATAGTGCTGGCCACCGTAACTTCTTCACCGTCGGCCACATCCCCCTCCAATGTTTCAACATTAGCTGCTTCACTGGTGATGTGTTCCGCCTCAACGTCTCCTACTTCGGACGTCAACGACTCTGCAACTGATCCACATACTCCAGCCATAGATTCATCCTCTTCAACACTCGACATTTCATCCTTTTGTCGACTTTCACCACCCCATGCTGACTGTCTCGGTGAATCTTCCGTCATATTATGTTCATATAGCTCCTGGGTGACATCCAGCGAGGGCTGCGACGGCGAGGCTTCCGTCTGGTGTGCATCACTCACTTGCGTCTCAGAGTTCAGGTCCGCATCAGCGGTGTTCATCGATTCCGCTACCACCGTCCCCACTTCACTCGGAATCGCTGCAGTGCCACCTTCCATACCTGTAAGACTTACAACGCTCAATGCTGTTTCCGTCGCCTCCCTGCGCCCACCTGTAGGGATGTGCTCGTCAAATATGTCGCGTGCACATTGCTCATTAGTGACACTATGCGCACCAGCATCTTCGCGTCCCTCGAGTTCAGCAGATTGAAACTCTTAAACTCGTCCACAGCCGAAGCCTCTACGGTGGTTTCAAACTGATTCAGCTCTGTAATCGTTTCATCAATATCATCAAAGTTCATGCTGCATTCAGCCTCAATCCCGTTTTCAGATCTCTTGAAGTGCAATGACTCCAAGTCTGCATCCTCGATTGACACATTGTGGCGATCCCGATACACTACATCCTCAGCGACACGCAGATCCGACACGAACTTGGCCGTCCTCTCCTCCGGGAAGTACACTTTGCACCCCACGACATCTTCCGCATAGCCTAGAACAAATCCCAGCTTGGCGTTGTCATGGGCTTTCGACGTCCAGGTGAAACAGGAACATGCACGTATGCTAGTGCACCAAACTTGCGGATATGGTGAATGTCGGGTTTGGCTCCAAACATCATCTCGTACGGGATCCCTTGAGTGCCCTTGTTGTACACCCTGTTCTTCACGTACACAGCATTTCGCATAGCCTCGGGCCATAGAGTCTTAGGGAAACCTGCGTGGTGCATCGTCGCCTTCATCATTTCGACAATTGACTGATGCGTTCTCTCACACAGATTCAGCTGGGAGCTTTTCGACCCAACACGGATATGCTCAATCCCGTGCGCGCGATACCACGCCTCCATGGCGTCATTGACAAACTCACCACCTTTGTCCGTCAACACCTGTTGAACCAGGTATTTAATCCGGTCCATACCACTTTTGCTTCTTCCAGCTTGTCGCTCAGCCCATAAGATGTACTCTTTGATGTGGTTGTTGATTACAGGACTCGCCTTACTTGTCAGCATGTGCATCGGCACGAAACGCGAATAGCCATCCATGATAATAAGCACAGCTTCGGAACGAGTTCCATTCTCCTTGCTAGAGATCAACAAATCAACGTACACCACTTCGTTTGGCTGCATCAAGCCTCGGTCTAGCTTCTTGAGGTGTGTTTTCCTCTTCTGCTTACCAATGTGGCACGCATCACACGGTCCTAGTTGCTGACGCTGGGTCAGCATCATGCCCTTTACAAGTCCTTTGTCAATCATTGCCTTCAAGTACTGTGAGCATGTGTGCCCCAGACGCTCATGCCATAGCTCCAGCGTTGCAACCCCCTTGACCGCAGTGAAATTACATAGCGCTTTGTCTGGTGGGCCTCGGATGGCTTCACCAAACGGATGTGACACAAAGAAGCCCCACATACCCTCTTGTGGTGTAGCCACAATCACTGTGCGTCCTTCGTCCATGACACGAAAGTTCATCGTCTCATGATCACAATCTAAGTCAAAACCTTGTTCAGCCGCAAGTCCAGGTGATAGAAGGCCATGCTCAGCACCTGGTACGTAGAACACATCGTTCACGGTGACAGCAACTTGCAAACCATCAACTTCAGTCACCAGTGTTACCGCTCCGACTCCTGCAATGCGCGATGCGAGCGCTGGGGTCACTCCGCGGATACTCTCCGATTTACTAGTGTCTTCCGTAAACGCCACGTAGTAAGACAGGTTTCCAGTCACGTGAACATTTGCGGCAGTATCAAAATACCACCAACTACTACTTGGATTAAATGCAAATTCACTGTCATCAGCACTGCTAGTCTCCTCCTGAACTTCATCTTCACTTGCAACATCATGGTCCTTATCACTGACCTCTGCCTCAACACCGGCATCGATCGCCATTGCGTCCAACCTACCCGTCACCACTCCAATGTCATCGTCTTCGTTGTCTGGAGCTGGTGACCCGCTTTCATCTGGGCGAATAGTCACGTTTCCGCGAGGCTTCCGCTTTTGCCCGGTCGCATTAGCTCCGCCACCACTGTGAACCTTCACACGATCAGGACAGTCAGCTCTAAGATGCTCTGTGCTCTCACATATGTGGCACTTCCGCAGTTTCTTCTTCTTCTTAGAGTCTTTGAAGGTTTCTGGCTGCTGGCCATCATTCTTGCTGCCTTTGTCCTTGGTTCCGTCAATATTACCTCCATGCTTCTGATTGCCCCGTTGTCCGTTGCCACCCTTGCCACGGAACTCCTTCTGTCTGGAATCGGCTGCACGTATCATATCACGGACACCACTTGGGGTGAAAGCCCCAAAATTCGGGTTGTACCGAATTTCCGCTTTCATGTTCTCAAACTCGAGTTGGTTCGGCAAACTCTCCAGCAGCATTTCCACCATATCAATATCCTCCACGGTATACTGCAAAGATGCCAACTCAGTTCGCAAATTGAACATTTTGCTTAACATTTCCACCAGGTGTAAGCTTCGTGCTCCAGAGATCATTCCTGAGACTTCGAACTCTGTGGGCCATGACCGTCTTGTTGGCCTTGCCCTCATACAGCTCGCAAAGCGCGTCCCACATCTCCGTTCCCGTGGTCTTGTCCCTAATTTGATGCAACATGTCCGGTGGCACCGATGTTCCCACCATGCGCATGATCTGCGTCTGTTTCAGGTCAAATTCCTCCTTCTTCTCGGCACTTGAAAGCGACGATCTGTTGATCGATTCATCCACAATGTCTGTGAGTTTCTTCTCCTGAAAGACGGGCTTCATCGCCCACTTGTACGTCTGCCAGTCTCTTCCATCTCAGGTTTTGGGAATCCCCTCCGCCGTGAACTTGAGAGGCTGCGCCATCTTGGATGCAGCAGAACCTTCGCGATACTTGGACTCAGAACCCTACTAGAAGATGCACTGGATCCGTATGGTCTCAGCCAACTCGTGAGAAAGGAAAGAAAAGTAAGATTCAAAAAGGTTAGCGCTGCAGCCCAGCTCCACCAACTACTTGATGATGATCTGCGCTTGCTCCGACAGCGCCTTAAGCAGCAAGCAAGTAGAAGATGCGGCATCAAGCCGTCCATCCCTGTACCTAATCAAAACGCCGCAACAGGAATCAAAGCCACGTTGTTGAACAGCCTTCACTTTTCTGTCCCTCTCGCTGCTGCCGGTGCAGCCGCGCTAGGGATCCCCTTAACCCAGACACTGTACCTACTTGCATCTCCGTGCCGATCACTTGTGCCGACAGCAAAACGCCGTCGCTCGGTACGGCACTGGAAGCCGCCTTCCATTGAAGTCTTCGAGGTTAGCGGAGTATAACGAAGTGGCACATTCAGCTATACACAAATGTACCACAAATTTGGTACCCCCGCTTCAAGTTGTGACCGCGCACTCCGGCTCAGGAAGACTAGAGTCACACAAGTTTTGTACTAGCTCATGTACCATGCACGAACAAGGGCGTATGGTTGAACTATCCTATTGGTCAAAATAAGGGTCAAAAACATAGGTTGATTGTAGAGGGGCTACACATTCGGTTCACCTCCACCTTAGTGCAACATGCACTAATGGATACATTCAGGTAGACCACATCACACTGTGGTCACCATTCATAATACTATTGGTGGAAAGCAGCATCTTTCCACCAATAAGAGTCATGCATTAGGCCAGAGATTCTGCCAACCACTCGTTGGCAGAACCTCTCTTCATAGATATCAGTTTTAGGAGGAAACCACAGTTAAAATTCAATTCAGTTCTCAATTTTACAGCAAGCTACTAATTAGTACCTTTATTTAGGTTTAACTATACTTGTGGACACAAGTATACTTAATCTAAGTTAAATACTCCTACGCTTCCTCATACACGTGCGCACACGTGTAAGCTAAAGTATTGGACTTAAGTAAGCCCATTACACCTGGTAGCACTTTATAGTCCGTCCAACGACCGACTAACTACACGTTCGTATGGAATACGAACGCGGGGCTGAGAACCTGCCCGTGGACACGAACATGTCCACAGGTAGCCCGAACACGTCTGCAACGCATGTTGCACGCGGAGACTGTCCCCACCTGTCGGACCCAGAGTGGGAGGCGCTCCAACGACTGGCGACGGTCATTGGAGAAGCGGCGGTAGCGACGATGCTGCGCACGCTATCGCCAACAGAGCAACACGGGGTTGCTCTGGATTTCATCATGAAGGAACAGCGCGAGACCGCTGCTCGCGCAACGGTGTCGACTCCGTCCACACCGCGCGTGGAGTCATTGAAACTCCACGTAAACAGCTACGTTGGAAGAGAGGGTGAGCCTCTCCTCCGTTGGCTTGTCGAAGTCGACACTGCCATTACGGCTCGACGTATCGTCGACCCGTTGTCGAAGGTTGCGTTCGCCATGTCGTGCCTTGG
>JAIKVD010001054.1:0-13034 GCA_024679075.1 Phytophthora uliginosa | reverse complement strand
CCGCTGCCGCGTCCGGCTCGTGGTTCGGCGCGCCGCTCGTGTACGCCGGCGTGACGTTCTTCGGCCTCATGATCTTGGTGCACGTGTGGCAGTTCTCGAGCTCGCAGATGCACCCGGTGCTCACCACGGTCTTCCACAACAAGACGATGGTGCAGTTCACCACCAAGTTCGGCACCTTCACGGTGGACCTGTACCCGGAGCACGCGCCCAAGACCGTGGAGGCCTTCAAGAAGCTCGTGGACGGCGGCTTCTACCACAAAGACGCCGGGTTCTACTACAACGAGCCGAAGTTCGTGCTGCAGGGAGGAGGTTTCCTCTTCGGCAAGGAGTCGCCCGTGGGCAACCTGCCCGTCGAGTACAGCGTTCCCAGCACGGAGAGGATGGTGGTCATTGCTCGCAGCCACAAGTCGGACTCGGGCAGCACCGAGTTCGCCATCATGCTGCACGACAACACGGTGAGGAACCAGCCGAGCGAGGACGGACCGGGCTACACGACGTTCGGGCGAGTGGTGGAAGGCTGGCACACGATTGAGTTCATCTCCAAGAAGATGTCGCCCGGCTTCATGGCCAAGGAGGACCGCGATCGCCAAATTGGCTTCGAGAAGGTCGAGTTTGTCGAGAGATTGTCGAACGACAATTACGAGGCCAAGACGCGTCTTGAAGAGCTGACGTACGTGTTGGAGACGCCGCACAGCGTCGTTATTATCTCGGAGAGGGACTGCCCCGAGAAGAAGGATGTGCAGAAGATGCTCCACAAGTACCGCACGACTGTGCGCACCAAGGAGATTGGATTCGCCAACCACATTCCGTACGAGCTGGAGGCGGTGGAGGCGCTCACGGGCCGCAAGTCGCTCCCACTTGTGTTCATTAAGGGCGAGTACATCGGCGGCCTACGTGAAGTGCAGAAGCTGCAGCAGACCGGAACGCTCCGCACGATGCTGGAGAAGAGCGGTACGCTCGCCGAAGACATTGTATGGTCAGCCATCAACCAGAACGGGCTGGTGCTTTTTAGCAAGTCATACTGTCCTTACTGCAAGAAAACCAAGGAGACGTTGGCGGGACTTGGCGCCAAGCCGCTTGTGTTCGAGCTGGATACTCGTGAGGACGGCGCTGCCATCCAGGCTTTCCTGTTCCGATTGACGCGTCAATCTACCGTGCCCAATCTCTTCATCAAGGGCAAGAGCGTAGGTGGAAACGATAACGTGCAGGAATTGCTGCGATCTGGCGAGCTAGCTGACCGGCTCAAGAAGGCCCATGCCATCGACTAATTTGCAAACCGCGTAGTGAATGTAGATCAGGGAAAAAGGGAGGGAATACTACAAAACGAATGAACTGATCGTTTGTTTGCTACGGTAGCGCATTTGCATAGTTCATTATCATCTTGTTTATACTAAAGAGAAGTGCTCCCAGCAGGGCTGTTCAAGTGCTTGTTTACTTTTGTTTCTTCATCAGGTGTGCAGGTGGCTGTGGTCGTAAAACTGTTTGGTGCTGGCTCCCTTCGGGTTCGGGCGATTTCCGGACGCGTCGTCGGCACCGAGGCCGACAGACTCGGACGTCAGCATGAACGGTCCGTTGTTGCGTTTGTACTGCGAATTGCCAATGCGCATCGTGTAGAACGTGTCTCGGTGTGACTTCTGGTTAAATTCGGTATTCTGCGAGCGCCCAATGTCGTAGAGGTGCTTGGTCTCCTGGAGACCTTCAGGGAAGTGATGATTCTGGTTCAGCGAGTCAAGCGCATCGAAGAGGCCCGGTGGATCATTCTGTTTCTGCTTGTCTAACATCTTCATCTCCGTGTGCAGCGTCTCGCGGTATTGCTCCGTGCGAACATGGCTCATAAACTCATCTCGCCGACTCGCATCTTTCGAACCAAAACCAGACTTTCGCGAGTCCATCGGCTGCGACTTTAGGTAGGCTGTGTTGTCCTGCAACGGATCAGACGAATACGTCTTTTTCTCGAAGTACCCGGAGCCATTGCAAGTGTTCTTGGCTGGCACAGTTAGAACCTGTTTGCCCTTGTGGCGTGAGTTCTTGCCTAGATAACGAAGAGACAGCAGTATTGAGGTGAGCTTCCAAGTATTCACGAACAACGTTCGGTCTTTCATCTTACCTTCAATGAGGTGCGGGTCTCGGTAAGGGTCACCAATTGTCAAGTAGCTCTGCGCAATGTTCTTGTTGAGCACCTTGGTCGAGTACATCTTTCAAGTTGCTTCCGCCGGGTGGGTTCTACTGTACAAGGACGAAATCAACAATCGCTTTGCCAACGGCACGTGGTAAAATGCCCACTCAACTCAATTCTCGCCACCGTTGGCGAATACGACCAACAGGGTCAGGTGGTGAAGGCGCGATAAGAACGCATTGCTAAGAATATATCGGAGCTGCAATGTTAGCAAATCGAGCATGGTTACGAGTGCAGATTCGGCTGAACTCATCCCTCTCGACCTCGCCTCCTTGGTCACGAAGTTACCTGTTACAGTAGTGGATTGAATTGGATCCAAATCAGGTATTCATTCTCTTGTCCTGAGCCTAGATGAAAAGATGCTCGGCGAAGCTTATTCCTGAGCTTCGACCTCGTCCTAAGGGCGAGGGCCTCGCCGGCTTACAAGGTGTATAAGCTACGACCATGTACTAAGTTACTGCGCACGACTGCCTGCCAGGCAGTGCCTGGATCCGGCGTAAACGAAGTGATCTTGTCGGCGAACTTTAGAAGATTTTGGTAATGACCAGGTCACACACAACCCACGCTCATGCGGAGTTGACGATCTTGCCCATGCAGACTTCACTTCCGCTCGCAGTCCACGTAGACAGTTGATACCGTGTGCCATGATGGCGTAGGTCTTATCGAAATCGTTCTGCGTGTTGAAGGTCACGAAGCTGCCGAACGCGAACTTGGACACCAGCAGCCCCGTGTTACCAGGAAGCGGTATTTCATGTTGTCGTAAGCTACGAATGGTAACAGCGACTTTCGGCGGCTTGGAGCTTGAGTGACTTGCTCGGAACGGGGCAAGTGAAAGAATGAAAATGACATCCGAAAGCACAAGTTCTCGATCGACGG
Organism: Phytophthora uliginosa; assembly: GCA_024679075.1. Taxonomy (NCBI): domain Eukaryota; phylum Oomycota; class Peronosporomycetes; order Peronosporales; family Peronosporaceae; genus Phytophthora; species Phytophthora uliginosa. The sequence continues at coordinate 9,982 of JAIKVD010001054.1, read as the reverse complement.
AGGATGGCAAGTGCGCGAAAGATTATCCACTCCAAACGATTATGAAGGTCGTGACAAGCGTCTTAAGTGCGTAGTGCTCAGTGACTATATGTCACGACATGCTACATGCGGTTAGCTCACTGCATAACCTCTAATGCAGAATTGCGATCTTCTACTACATGTACAGCTTCAACATAACCGGCCATTTAGCCTTGATATCCCAGAGCAAGGTCCAGGGATCATCACCACAGCTTTGGTCTCCTGTTATGCGAGCATGTCAACCTCGAGCAATAGCAACATGAAGTACCGTTGCCTGGGCAACACGGGGCTGCTCGTCTCTCAGCTGTCGTTCGGAAGCTTCGTCACGTTCAACACGCAGTTGGATTTCGAGAAGTCGTACGCCGTCATGGAGCGAGCTTTCAAGCGAGGCGTCAACTTCTTCGACATCGCCGAGGCGTACGCCGGGGGGGCAGTCGGAAGAATTCATGGGGAAGATCATTGCAACGGGCGTTGAAAGAGGCGTGGACTCAGGAGGATTTGGTCGTTAGCACCAAAATCTTCTTCGGCACCAACCACGGCGGTGACCAGAAGGCTGGACCGAATGAGCAGGGACTGAGTCGCAAGCATATCGTGGAAGGCACCACGGCCTCGCTCCAGCGTCTGGGACTCGAATACGTCGACACCATTTTCTGCCACCGACCGGATCCGTGCACACCAATTGAGAAGACTGTGCGAGCAATGAACTACGTGATCAAGCGCGGGTGGGCTTTCTACTGGGGGACCAGCGAATGGAGCGCGCACGATATCATCGAGGCCCGCGAAATTGCGGACCGTCTTGGCCTCGTTCGTCCGGTAAAGCTTGGATGTTGGGTGTTCTAATGGAAAATACGGTTGGTTAGGGGGCTAACATTTATTTTGAGTCGCTGCTTGTCAGGCATTTGATCAACCGCAGTATCACATTCTGGAGCGCTCGCGCGTTGAGCTTGAATACGAAGTTCTGTACAAGGCAAGTGAATTTACTCCGTACTGTATTGCTTGTCACTACTGCTGCTTTTCGCTAATCGAATTGTCTGTTTGTATCCGAAAAATGCAGAAATATGGCTATGGGCTTACGACGTGGTCTCCACTCGCATTTGGTATCTTGGCTGGAAAGTACAGCAAAGGGATTCCTGAGGTGAGCGCTCCCTAGTAAATTCCTGGAGGTGTTCAATTATTTAGTCTGACACTTACGGCACTGTGACTGCAGGGCTCCTGCCTGTCAATGTCATCTTACATGAACTACGTTGCCGATGGCTTTGAAGTGAAAGTTGCGAAGGCTGACAAGCTCACCGCTATCGCCAAAGAGATCGGCTGCACACTCGCTCAACTTGCGATCGCGTGGTGCGTCTCAAATGAAAAGGTCTCGACAGTCATCCTCGGTGCCTCCAGCGTCGCGCAGCTTGACGAAAACCTGGACGCCCTCAACTTCGTTGACAAACTGACGCCTGAGGTTCGAGCTAGGATCGATGAGGTAGCCGATGTGAGTCTCCAGATTCCTTCCCCCGAAGCCAGACTGCTTGCTATGCGGAAGCAGTGGCTGTAGCTTCCCAAGAGTCCGCTTCAAGCTCATCGTGCCAATATTCAGCGCCGCCGGCAGGCAGGCTACAGTAGTGACTTGATTATCACGAAAAATCAATCCGTAGGCTGAACAAGTTGAAGCGAATTACCGCGATCTTTTCAGCGAATTGTGTACCCATCGGTACCACCATAAGCGATGCCGGTGCATATCTCATTTCCAGATTGACCCCCTCCCCCCTCCCTCCCTGACAATGCCAAATCGGTGGCACCGAAACAACCGCCCGCAGAATGTCATCAACACGCCCGACCGACTGGGGGACTACTTGGTGGCTCTGCGCAATGACTTCATGCTCCAACACTCCGTCTGCCGTCGGGGCTTGAACCTCAGCGGCCAGTTGAACGCCTACGAGTCTGAGACGGGGGTGCTGCTCAAGCTGGCGGCGACCGGACGCGTCGTGAACATCCTGCTCCGTTTCGGGCGCGTGGTGGAGTCGTACATGGAGGTGATGGGGCTCGAGAAGACGGCGGAGGTCACGCAGTGGCGAGAGCAGCTGAGCTCCGAGCGCCAAGAGCGCGTGCGCCGGTTCCAGCAGATCCTCAGCGACGAGCAGCGGCTGCTGGAGGCCATGGGCGACGACACGCAGCAGATGGAGCTGCTGACGCTGCTGAAGCATGACATGACGATGTTCCACAGCATCCTGACCCCCGAGGAGCTCGACGTCATGTCGGACGTGTACGATGAAGTGGTGCATCACTCGGAGTTTGTGCTGGTGGGGGAGCCTCCCAGTTGGTTCTTGACCCCACACGACCTTCTGTGTGAGAACGGGATCTACTATCTGGATGCAGTTCGAGTGAGCAAGTGTACGACTGGAGAAGTCTTGCAGACGGGGTCGGGAGACCCTACGAGCTGGGAGGAGGAGGAAGAAGCGTGTCTGCGCCAGGCAACCGTGTGGGCGGATCTGAATCACCCCCATGTGGCGAAGATGCTCGGCGCCTGCCATATCGGTAAAGAGCCGTTCGTCGTGCATGAGCCGGCGGAGCCTTTGGTTTCGAACCGCGCAAATGCGCAGTCGTGGGAGCCATTGCTTGGATGGGCCCTTGGGCTGCAGTATCTGCACGAACGTGAGCTTGGATACAAGAACTTTGATGACAGCAGACTATTAGCTCGGCACCACGTTACGGCTAGTGGGGTGCTGAGCGGACTGGGGCTGGTCCCCGTCAAAAGACAAACGTCGGCCTCGTTACGGCGTGGGGTTTCGAACACGTTTAGCATGGTGGCTTTGGCAGCTGAAGATGGCAACGATGATGACAACCAGCACGAGTCGCACACGCCCACGTGGAGCGTGCCGAACGACATTTTTGCATTTGGACTGGCCATTTACAACACTCGTCAATGGGTGTCCATGTACGGAGATGAAAAGGTGCTCGTGTTACCGCAGGAACGTCCGCAGTTCTTAAGTGAACGGGAATGGGACTTGGTTGACAGGATGTGTGCGAGGGCGCCTGACCGGAGAGCCAGTATGTGGTATGTTGTGCACCAACTGCAAGCGTTTGTCAGAGCTTCCGTTTCTTCTTCCGACAATAAAGCTCCAGTGGATTTGAGTGTGAGTTTAGATCCCGAAGACGATCCAGCTGAAGAGCACGAAGCGTATAACCCTCCTGACAATATTGATGACTTCATCGTACCAAAAATGAACGTGAAGGTTGTGAAGGCAATGCCCCACCTGCAGCAAAAGTACAAGGAGACGCCAGGGACCAATGGAACAATGCTCCAACACGTGATTGATCGTCTAGCAGGTCTACGTGCACAACTACAATCGCGTGAAAATATCAAGGAGGCCACTACCGTTATGGAAGGATTCGTGGGCGTCTTGGATATGTTGTACGATCAACTCACACGGCGTGATCTCGGAAAAGAACAGTCGAGCAGCAGTGTGGTCGCCAGCTTCTGCGCTTCGCGCGCAGCAGCCCAAAAAGTCGCCATCTTCCACCACGAAATTGATCGTCTTCTGACACTAGCTGAGCTACGTGCTGCTTCTGCATCAGCCCCTACTCACGTGGCTCTTGCGGACATCCACGAAGGTTCGTCCGAATCCATTGATATTGCCTCTGACACTCAGGACGCTATCCTCGACACTCGAGATATCCATGACTGGCAGCTCAAATGGAGCAAAGCTCGCCGGGAGCAGCTCCGTTCTTTTCAAGCATGCCTAAAGAACACGGAGGAGTTGAAGCGGCAGCTGAGTGACCCGAAGACCAGGCTGGAAGCGCAGATGCTGCTTCAGTTTGAGCTACACAAACGCCGAAGCTCCTACCCCAACTCTGTTCTGAAGGCGATGTCACTGGCGCTCTCAGTGCTGGATACTGTAGGGGGCAGCTCTGAGGTGGTTCCAAGCTGGTTCATCCCTCCTTACGAGGTAGTACTGGGTAAACATATTGCCCAGGGTGGCTTTGGAGACGTGTATTATGGTAAATGGTTCGATACGGAGGTTGTGGTAAAGATCCTGAAGTCGCAGGCTTCAGCGACCTCTTCATCAAAGGGAGGTTCACCACCAACAAGCTGCAGCAGCTCGAATGATGAAGACGCGATGGAGTTGTTTCGGCGTGAGGCAGACCATTGGTTCATGCTAAACCACCAGAACGTGGTTCATCTCTACGGAGCCTGCCACGTTGGAACCCCCTTCTTCGTCTGCGAGCCAGCCAAATCGACCTCTCTGAACTCTCATGTGAAGGAGCTCGCATGTGCTAGGCCGGGCTACAACTACGAAGAGAAAGGCGGCGACCCCACTGATATTATGCGATGTCTGGTTCTGGCGGGGATCGGACTGAAGTATCTGCACGAGCGCGGAATCGTCCACTGCGACCTGAAGGGAAACAATTTCATGGTCGGTACGGACGGTAAGACCATCAAGCTTGGTGACTTTGGCATGAGTGTCCTGAAGCGTTCCGGAAAAGGCCGGCACACCGCGCACGCCAACGCTGGTGCAGTGCCCTGGAAGGCCCCCGAGTACCTCAAGGGCGAGGACCCCACGGTGATGTCGGACGTCTACGGCTTTGGCATGTGCATTCTCGAGCTCATCAGCGGAACATTCCCTTGGGCTGGTTTGCCCGAGGCAGCGGTGAAGTTCCACGTCACGAAGCGGAAAGCTTTGCCGCCTCGCTCCAAGAAACTCAACGATCTCCAGTGGAGCCTGATCCAGCACATGTGTTGCTACGAGCCCAGCGAGCGCATCAGCCTCGATGCCGTTGTGGACATGCTGCACACTTTTCGCTTCGAATAGCTGTTGCACTTCCCCAACTTCCATTTGCGTTACAGTTAGCGGCTAATAGTCGTCAAATCCACGACGAGTTGGGACTTTGTATGCCTAATAGGCACAGTAAGTCCTATTAGGGGGGGGGGTCAGAATTAGTTTTTTCGTGGTGATTTTTTGAGCGAAATGACCACCATATTTTTATCACCAGCGGACATAACATTTCGAGAAATGGATCAGCTGTTTGGGCGAACCATTTCCGAAATGACCAGCTATTTCGGAAATGGTTGCCCATTTTTGCTGCAGCAACTTGACCTGCACTCTTTTTAACTTGAATAATATATACTCGTCTACTCTTCAACTTAAAGGCGGCCTCGCCTGCGCTGCTACGTTGCCTTGCCTGTTGCTCGCAGGCACTGGCGGTCTTCCGGATGTCAGACGGAGGCCACAAGGCGGTGGTTGCTCGTGCACAGACGCAGCACACACGCTTTGCCCCAGCGCGCCTGTTGGGAAAGCAAAAGCGAAAGTGATGTATTGAGTTACGATACTACAGAACTCAGTCTGGGGTCATCACTTCAATGGCTACATACCAAGCTGACTCTCCAACACTTCCCCATCAGCGCTGGATGGTAGCTGTTTGACACCGACAGCTTCACGCAGTTCTCGAAATCGTGTCGTTCCTAGAGCTTTGGTGAGTCCATCTAGCGAGCATGTCCATTGTAGGGCAGTACAGTACGTCAACTGCAATAGGCCAGCTGAGACTGCATCTCGGATTGAGAAAAACTTGCAATCCACCGTCTTCTGAGCTTCCGAGCTCTTGCCGTTCGTGAGCCGCTTGATGGTGGACTTGTTATCGATCATGGCAGGGATGGCGGGCATTTCGGAAGCTTTCATCAAACGTTGCAGCAAGAGCTGTGTCCACTGCGCTTCTTCTACTCCATCGTCAGCCGCGATATATTCTGCAATGGTTGATGACTTGGACACGATTTTCTGTCTCTTGGTTTGCCAGGAAACAAGACATCCGAAGACTTGAACTACACAGCCTGAAATGGTGCGGCGACCTTCCTCGTTGTTTGCCCAGTCGGCATCTGTGTAAACCCGGACCGGAACGACAGAAGTATCGCGTCGATAGACAAGTCCCATGCTTCTCGTGCCTTCGACGTATCGTAGTATATTCTTGACTGCGTGCTAATGCTGCGCGGATGGATTTGAAGCTTGAGCAGCGACTTGATTTACGGCGAACGATATATCTGGGCGGGTCACGCGAGCCAGGTAGAGCAATACTCCAACTGCTTGTCGATATGACGTGTGAGCCGCACTTTCGTCGTCATCAGCTCGTCGATAGAGAATTGTTCCTTTGTCGAGTGGCGTTTTTCGAGGGCGGCAGTTCTCCATGTTAAAACGTCTCGTGACTTCTGCTGCGAATTGAGATTGATCCAGAGTTGTGATTCCACGTGAAACGTCCATTCGAACGCGAATACCGAGAAACCAGTTCACTTCCCCGAGGTCCTTTACTCCGTACTTGGCGTGAAGAGCGTGCATGAGGAGGTTCATCTCGTTCTCGTCATCGTACCCTATCAGGATGTCATCAACGTAGATAAGCACAATCAAATTGTTAGTTGGATGAATGTAGACACAGCGATCCTCACGAGTTGGAATCATCCCAAACGCTTTGAGAAAACGGGCAAGTTCCACATTCCACTCGTGACCGGCTTGCTTAAGGCCGTACAGTGCTTTGTTGAGTCGCCAAACTTTGGATCGACTGCCCTCCTCAAATCCACGCGGCTGCCTCACATAAATGATCTCGGTCAGCCTCGCCTTCACGTACGCCGTTGGTACATCACCTTGGCGTCCTCGCATGCCCTTTTGGGTCATTAGCGCAAAGAAGACTCGGATGGAGTTCAAATGGGCCACTGGAGCATAGGTTTCAAAATAGTCTTTCAAGAATTCCTGAGTGAAACCTTGAGCACAAATTCGCGCCTTGAGGCGGTCGACTTCCCCGGTGTCGCTCAATTTCACTCGGAAGACAATTGTGGATCCGATAACGTGGGCTCCAGGCGGTGGATCCACCAACTCGAACGTGTCGTTCGCCCGAAGCGCCTCAATTTCGTCCCGTATAGCCTTTTCCCACAAATGCCACTGCTTTGATGCCTTTGCCTCTTGCAGATTGACTGGTTCTTGAATAATTTCGCGGAGGGTTACGTGTGCTGCGGTGAGGGCTGAACTCACAGTGAGATTGGCAATGCGCTTGGATCGCCGGGGTGGAGGCTCATCAGAATCATTGGGTTTGTGAGGGGGAGCAGCATTTCCAGGCAAACTATCATGAGCGGATCGCACGTCCGGGATATCGATCGGCTCGCCAGTCATTTGCGCATCATTATCCATGTCGTTGTCTAGATCATCTCGTTCAGGAACAATTCTGAAGGGGTCATCTTCGGGTGGAACGACATTGTTGGCGCACTGCATTTTTGGAGGTTCCAGGAAAACGACACTTCGGCTGTGAACAACGCGATTTCCGGTACCAGTCACGTATACGAAATACCCCTTTCTCTGAGGATCACTGCCGATGAAGACTCCAGTTCTGCCTTTTGGTCGAAACTGATGCCTCGTAGAGCGCTGGTTGGGCGGGATAAGAACTACGCAGCGTTGGCCAAACGTCTTGACCATTTTCAGGTCAGGTTTCCTGCCCCAAAACTTTTCGAAAGGCGTCTTCGCCGGATCAGAGCGAGACAACACGCGATTTCTGCTAAAGACAGCGCTCCGCACAGCATATTCCCATAAGTAGTGTGGCAACTTGGCTTGGATCATGAGTGTACGTGCCGTATCAGCAACTGTCCGGTTCGTACGCTCAATCACACCGTTTTGGTGGTGGGATTCTGCCTCAGACATCTCCACCGTGATGCCTTCATCGTTGCACACGGCACGAAAGTCAGCACCAAGAAAATTCACCGCCGTTGTCAGACCGGTAGACCTCGATGCCATCCGTCTTCTGGAACCGCCGATTCACGATGTTCATATAGTTGCGAAAACAATTAGCGGCTTTGTCTTTAGTCTTCAGGAAATACACCGTTGTGTGGCCCATCCACTTTAGTGCGAAGTAGTACTTGTTGCCGTGATAGCTGCGCGCGAAAGGACCGGAGAGATCGCCATGGCAGATTTCATTTTGAGCTGAACGAGGTCGCGATGCCTCCTTGGGGGCCACGGCACGAGTGATTTTACCTTGAGCGCAAACCTCACAAGGCTTTGAAGGAGTGAGAGGACCAACTATCTTCAGACCTTTTACTGAATTGGAGTTGGCCAGCTGCGCGATTGACTTGTAGTTCAAGTGGCCAAGTCGTTGGTGCCAGTCATCGATTGAGTTTGGACGTAACGCTGTCGCAGCAACCGCTGGAGGCATCTTCAATGTGTACACGCCTCGATTAACGACACCACGCATCACAGGCTGGTCATAGACCATACATTCCTTGTCTGTGAACTCCACCTTCATTCCATCGTCAATAAGTTGCCTCACTGAGATCAGAGTACGCGCAAATCCCGGGGCGTAGACGACGTTGTCCAGGATAGTTTCTTTGAGTTGCTTGATCTTCATCTTACCCTTCTGATGTCCGCACACTAAATCACCGTCAGCGATCTCGACAGCGTGTGTTATTATATTCCTGAAGGTCATAGAGGTTCTCGCGAGTTCCAGTGATGTAATAACTGGAACCGGAGTCGATTATCGGGGCACCAATTGGAATACCAGGATCAAACACTTGTTCCGTCGGCGTAACCAATGGCTCCCGCGATCTTCAGTCATGAACCCGAGGATCATCGGCTTTAGTCTTATCTTCTTCATCGTTCTGCTGCGTCTGTTCCGGCGACTGGACCACGGCCTTCGTCACAGTGCGAGCTGCGTGTGCCATACCTGCTTGTTGGCGAGCCACAAATCGCTCGTGATACTCTGTTGTGTGGCCAAGTTTGCCACATATGTTGCAGCGTTCGTTTGAGTAGTCGCGCCGTTGGAATTTTGCGGGTTGTTTGGGTGACTCCCGTGGTGCCTCCCTCTTGCCGGAGTTCTTTGAGTGGCTCGTTTCAGAGCCGGAGTACCGAGACAGCGAGGCGGTCTGCCGGACATTTTGTAGAACACCTTGATGGCCAGCCAAGGAGCAGAGTCTCGAGATTGCCCGGTCCAGTTCTCGCAGTGGTTGGCTTGAGTCTTCCCGGATCACCATTTTGAGAAGATCGGTTTGCTTCGGCCATGCATTTTCGATGAAAGCACTTAGCGCCATGTTATTGGATGCGATGGTCTCCGTGCCTTTTGCAGTAGCTGCCGCGGCCATGTTGCGAAGGCGCAGCGAGAACGTCTGATACGATTCGCCAGGTTTCTTGCGCTCGCTCGCCACCTTCAGGCCAATCTGCAACTTTGGCAACTTGCTTCCAAACTCACGCTTGAACGCTCTTCCGAGGCTCTCGAGGGACCGGTGACGCAGATCCTGTGCGTTTGCGATGTACCAGTGGCTCGCAACACCTTCCCTGGAAGAACAAGGCGTTCCGCATACGTTCTGGGAGCTGGACGTCGTTCAGGTCTTCTTGCATCCCAAGCAACGCCTCGAAGCGCATGAACCACGTGGCGGCACTAGAATCGATGGCATCTGTGTTTGAGCCACTAAATGCATCGATCCGGAAGTTCTTCACGATGCGCTCGCAGCGCCGTTCACTTGAGGCGACACTCTCGGAGCGTGAGTCCCTACTCCCAAGCATAGTCCCCTGGTGGTTGAGTGATGCTGTCGACAGGTCAAATAGGCGAGGGTCGTGACCAGTCGGCATTGAAGCGGATGGTTCCCTCGCTGCCGATTCGGCACTTTGAGGCATGTGGCTCTCGCGGTTCGCTGGTGAGTCGTACGCAGGGCTCGCATTGTCGCGACGCGCGGGTTCAGCGACGTGGGGCTCCTCAGAGTTTGAAGGAGGATCCATAGTTTCTTGCTTGGCTTCTCTGGGAGCTTGTGGCTGTTAACCTGTTGGGAAAGCAAAAGCGAAAGTGATGTATTTGTGGCGAAAGGCAACAACTGAGTTACGATACTACAGAACTCAGTCTGGGGTCATCGCTTCAATGGCTACATACCAAGCTGACTCTCCAACAGCGCCGAGCTAAGCGCCCCCGCGCCGCTACCATGAGCGTTAACGGCAGGCGTGCGTGCTGCACGGTGCGCGCTCAA
>JAIKVD010001053.1:0-13045 GCA_024679075.1 Phytophthora uliginosa | reverse complement strand
CCCCTGGTTCGACCGCGTGCACCCGGAGCACAGCCGTCCGGGCGCGGAGCTCTCGCGCGAGCTGGAGGCGAAGCTGCAGGAGCAGGAGCAGGACCAGGAGCAGCAGCAGCTGAAGGACGACAAGGAGAACCAGCGCCCAGTCGCCTCCGATTTGCGGGCAATTGTCACACCCCGGAACAAGCAGCTGAAGAGTGAGAAGAAGGAGAAGAAGGAGGAGAAGAAGAAGGAGTTCCGCAGCCTGAAGGTGATGCGCGCGACGCACGAGCCGTTCCAGGACAAGAAGGAGCAGGAGCAGGAGCAGAGCAGGAGGAAGCCGCTCGTGGACGTGGGCAACCGGCCGGACGTGCGCCGGAAGAGAGAGCGGGCTGCCATGGCGACCAGCAAGGAGAAGAAGGAGATGAAGAACCTGCAGGAGCTGCTGACCAGACACAACAAGAAGTTCAAGGCCACGCACACGTACGAGCCCCCGCAGCACTCGGTGAGGGTGGTGAGACAGGTAAGACAGGGAGGGTGATGCTGTCTTGGTGTTTGCTGAGTTTTTTTATTGTTTTTGTTTTTTTAGTGGGAGCGCGAGACGAAAAAGAGTTATTATGCTCTGTCGGCCGAGGAGCGAGTGCAGGCGAACCAGGAGATCGCTGTCTGGAAGAAGCGACAAGCGGAAGCAAGTCATTAGAGGAGAGGAATGGAAAGTGCACTTTTATCTATTGATGATGGGGGGTGTTACTGTGTGTTTGGGTGAATTGTCTTTATGTGTCCAGCATGCACAGCATCGCGCAACCGCGACGGATCCAGTGGTCGGGGCTTTTGTCGGTGGGCACGTCGAGAGCGACGACGAAGTTGGTCGAATGACCCGTGGTGGACAGGGTGCCGGCGCGGATGGACGTTTTGTAGAGCGGACACTCGTACACGTCCGTGGGCTTGTACTCCTCCCGCCGCATGGGCTTGAGCCAAATGACAGGCATCCGGTCGAAGAGCTCGTTAGGAATGGACTCCGCCATCATCCGGGTGTTCCGGTCATACCGCGCTCCCTCCATGAACAGCCCGAAGATGTACACACCAAACGCTGGTGGTACTTTGTACTGCTGTTTGTCGTGCGCCATGATTTCGCAGGATACGACGAGCGCGTCGATAGCGATCCGCTTATCACGTGAGAACGATTGCTTCACTGCTGTCATAAAGCCTTGCGGGAAGAAGAAGCCTGACAACCAGAACGCGAGTGGCGGACCCTTCCCGAGCCACTCGTTCGTGAGGTTGATTCGCATGAAGAAGTCTTCGATCCATGAGGCTAAAGGTTTCAGGCATGGATATCCGGCGTTCTCCCACTCGCTTGGGATTTGCTGGATCAAGAAGCCGTTGTACATTTTCTCGAGTGGGCCCGACATGACCACAAGCCCCTTGATCGCACGCTTCAGCATCTCTAGCGTCGTCTTCATCACTTGGATTAACACGTTGAAGCGAATCATTTCCTGCGACAGGAACACGCCCAGCGAGTTTCGACTGCCACCCGCTGCCTCTTGGAATGTCGAAGGGTGTGCTTTGCTCTCCATGAATGTGTCCGGCATTCGCTCCTGGATGGCTACTACCATTTCCATCACGATACTGTCGTTGCTCTGGGCAGCACCGCCGCCACCGCTATCGCCACCTCCACCCAGCATCCTCAGAATTGTGCCCAGCAACTGACTCGTTTCTTTTTGCTGGAACGTGATGTCTGCGTTCGCGTGAAGACCAAAAATGTCGGGGGCATCTGCTGTTGGCAATGAACTCACGTACTCGCGAACGTTGGCCAAGGAACCTTCCACTGGCGCATAGTAAAGTCCCGATGCGGTGAACTGGTACGAGTCGTCCATAACTCCTTTGCAGAACAGCTTGCGCATGATACTCGAGTTGGTGCGTTTGTCCCATCGGTCGGTGATACGACCGCCGTACGAAATGTCAGCTACCATGACGTTCAACGTCAGGTATGGTACTTCTTCCTGCTCCTCCAGATAAAGTCGCACCTGCTGCATTCCTGTCTTCAGGTCACTATTCATCCATTCATACGGGATGTTCCACCCAACGGCACCAAACTTACGACGCTCCAGACATACAGCGTTGTAGAAAGCCAACGCGAACAACAGCTTTTTGAACTCTTGTGGCTTCGTGCAGCCTTCGTAATCGGCCTCCTTCATGTCGAGGAATGTACGCCCAAGATTAGCCTTGATTCCTTTCGGAGGCTCATTCGTGATCTTGATGCCGTTCTGCAGAATTGGCACAGGGAACCGCGGGCTTGGCATACTCGTGAGCCACAACCGGAACTCCACGTGCATCTCCTCCGTCGCTGATTGCTCCAAGATCTGCTCCAGTCGACCAAGCCATGACACAGCCAGATGACAGTTCTGGAGGCAAACCCAGTCTCCAGTTTGCTTGGCTTGCTTCATTAGAGCTTCAGCAATCGGACCTTGACCTTGACCAAGCGAGATAATCTTGAGGCCAGCGCCATCCTTGCCCTCCTGCTTTGCGAGCTCCAAGAGGTAATCGTTGATATCGGCACCGGGCGACAGTACAAAGATCAGAGGTGTCTCTGGCTTTGAGTCTCGATAGCATCCACCCAAGTCAAACGGCGGAGACTCCGTGAAAAACTTGCCAACCTCACGCCCGACAAACTCACGTGTGCCGAAGACAAGCATTTCCTCTCGGAAGACACGTAGCACCAGCAACTTTTGGAAGTTTGTAAGCTTCGACTCCCAGGGCTCTGGTAATCTCTCTGCATGCGGTAAGTCAGCCAGCACCATCACTTGTTTCCACTCCGTCGCGTGCTGCCCCACAGACGAGGGTAGATCGGTAAACACTGACGATATATCTTTCATGCCAACAACAGTCTTCCAAACTCGGTCAGAAAGCCAAGATGGACGTGGGAGACCACAGGATTCAGCTTGTACTGCCTGTACGGCTGAACTCCTCTTATCGCCAACCAAGTAGAAGTTCCATTCGCTGGATGAAATCGCACCACAATGCAGCAGGATACTTGAAGCGATCATAAACGCGTAAATGATTTTGTCCTTCTCGAACAACCCACGACAGACATTCACGAACATTGACATGGTGATATCCTGCATCAGAATTTCCAGACGTTCCTCCAGCACTTCCGACTTCGTCGAGTTCTGCAGTCGCATGACGAAGAGTTTCTGGTAGAACTGGAGCGAGTACTGGTACATAGGATCCACGAGAGCAAGGTTTGCGATGGCAAAGTAGATAATTGAACCCCGCACAGCTACGCAGCGGTACCCTTCACGAGTCTGGTCAATTTCCATGGATGTAGTCTCGGCTTCAGCCATACGAGTCTTGATTGCTGACGAGGTCACCTTACTGTGAGCCAGAGTGTCGATGAGCTCTTCATCGTCCAGAATATTACCCTTAGAGTTCTCAAGCATGTACAAAATCTTGTCCTCGATCTCCTTGAGCTGTTTCTTGTCTGCCGCGATGTTCACAGTGAGTTCATTCTTCTTCTGCTCAAGGTCAGGGCGCTCACTTCGCACAACATCTACCAACAACTGGTCCTCCAGTCCTGTAAGCGTGACTGTGAAGTTGATAATCGTTACTTTGATGCAAATTTCTGGCATATAGTGCGGATTCGCCAGTTTGGTGGTGATGTAGAAACGGAAGTTGTCGCTATACGGAACATCGCTATCACCTAGGTGGAGCAGGTTCTGACCGCCACGCTTGAATACCTGTTTGAGCAGTACAGGCTCAAGAGAAGGATCCAAATCCTCCTCAACGTTCTCAAGCATCACTGGCGACCCGTACCGGATAGCATTCTCCAACGTACGAAGGAAGTCTTTTTGTGACAGCTTGATAATCTGCAGGGAGCCTGCCGCTTTGTACATGTTCTTAATCCATTTGTTGGCTTGTCCTTGCGGGTCGATCATGAGCGGCCAACGACGCCCCATCGTCGTGAACAAACCATTCTCAATGGAAAACGTGTCAGCAGGCAAGCCCATAATATTCCACTCGCGAACTACGACAGGGTCTGCCAGCACTCGTTGAAAGGAGAAATGGCCGTCCACCGGCAAGTTACTTGCTTTGCAGAAGCTTACCCATTTCGCTTGAAGCTCGTGCCGATATTCTGATGTGAATGGCCCAAGGTACGCAATACAGCCTGCGGACAGGATCATGTCGCCGACTAGATTGATCATGTCTTTTGCCAAGTTCTCCGCGCACTCTTTCCAACGACCCTGTTCCTCGCCCAGTGAGTCAATCAGACGTTCAGCGCGCACGAGTTGTGCTTGAGTCTTTTGCGACTGCTTCTCAAGATCAATTTTCTTCTGCTGTGCTTCCTCGAGGGTGCGCTTTAAGTCCGCCACTTTCTTGAGAACAGCGTTCAGCCCACTTTGTTTGATGTCAAGCTGCCTCTGCTCCTCCTCGAGTCGCTGTTCTGCAGTCTTGAGGTTCTCCTTCTTCGGAGCAATGTTCTTCGCAACTGTATCGTACGTATACATCGCTCGCACCCACATGCAAAGCGAAGTAGCGGCAGTAGAGATACTACTGAGCGTCTCAGGCGTAAATTCTTCATCGGATATGAACTTCTGGAGCTGGCGAATAGTCTTCGGCGGAATATTGTCTTTGTCGAACTCCTTAAGCTTGTCCAGAAACTTCATATCGTTAAGTAGCTTTTTGGCCTCATTCCATTCTTGCTTTGAACCGAAAAGAAGACACACCGCGTTCATTGTCACACCCACCAACCGCGGCGGATTCGTGAATGTCTTAAGCACAGTGATATCATCCTTCTTTAGCTGTGACAGAGCCTTGATGGAGGCGTAGTACGCGGGCATAGCTTCATCCAGATCTTTCTGACAGTCATCTTTGATCACCTTCACTTCATCGGCGATCTTGTTCGCAGCCTCCACATCAGCTTGGATCAGTTGTTGTTGCTTATCAGCTTCTGCCTGGTCCTTTGCCACTTGCTCCAACAGTAGTGATGTGTCCTTTTGTGCCTGTACCAGCACCGGCTGCAGCTCCGTAAGCGAGCCCTTCAAGTTGCCGACAATCTCTTCAGTCTCTGTCAGCTTTTGCAAACCACCGCGATATCGTGCTTCTTTTGCGCGTACGAGCTGGCGATGTGTACGCAACATTTCTACGTACAACCTGATCAGCTCCAAGTAGCTCGTCGGTGTAGTGTAGTTACGTCGCTTGAGCTGGGTATAGAACCGAAGGGTAGCTTCCTCAACGCTCCGGTGAATTGTTACAGCCATCTTGCACAATGTGTCTACGTGTGCTTCAATTCCGAGCTCCTCGGCATTTGCAGCGAAGAACCGATTAGCGACAGAGTTAAGTGCATCTTCAGGCCACGCGTTGAACCAGTCAATTGTACAGCAATTCACTAGCGAAGGGAACATGCGGCACCGATTGCGAAAGCCAGCACCGATAGGAGAAAATGCGAGTACAACGTGCAAATTATCACGCACAAGCATCACGTAGTACTGCAATATGTCTTCACGAGTAACCTTGCCGACCTGTTGGGCCAACGGACGAACAAGTCCCACGATCTTTTCCACTTCGTCGCTCGCATACAAATTCGGCACTTCACCGGTGTTGAGAATATTGTTGATGTCCTCAAGAAAGGATTCGTGGACAATTTGTGCATCTGAGAAGAGAAATACTACAGGTCGGTTCTGGGCCCCTGCTGTCATTAGAATCGTTTTGAGGTCTTCATGGAACTCATTTGCGCCGTAGCCACGTGTGATCTCAATCGAGAAGCATTTATAGTCGGCCATAAAGGATGCAAGACGTGTGAGACTCTGACGGCCCGAGCCACCAACACCAACGAGTAATGCATTGCCACGTGGTTGTCGTAGAACGCGGCAGATTCGAGAGATGTGGTGCATGGCATCGTTGAAGAATACCAAGTGCATTTGGCTCGGGAACGTGATGTTATACTCTTCGAGGTATTCTGAGAGTAGAGAATTGAGTTCTCCAAGATCCTCGACGGGCCGATAGGTGCGGTTCTCACGAGTCAGGTAGTCACCGTACAAAATGTTTTCGAAGCGTGAGGGTGGCCACGATACTTTGAGCTTCTCTTCGATTAGTTGTGAGCAAGCTCCGTTGAACCATGCGCGATCATCAGCATCTACCAGTCGATCTCGGAAAACTCGAGCTTCTTCATGCAGCCAGAGAGTTAGTAGGCCATCTTCATTCGGCACATTCTCTTTCTTTACCATCAATACACCCTGAAAAACTTTCGACAGGTCTCGAAGATTAAACGTGTAATGCGACTTCGACGGCGTAGGTAGCATCTCAAGTTCAACACGCTGGTAGAGCTGCACTGAAGCGCTCACAATAGGTGCAGCCATGTGCGCCATTGCTGGTAATTCCGCACCGAGAAAACCACCAAGGATTGACGAAAAGATCCGCTGCATCACTTCGCCCGAGAGATTGGGGATCCATACCATGTGAAAGTGCCGTATTAGACGTGGGGTCACTTCACTTCGGCCTCCTCCGGGAGGAGCACACGCAGCAGCAAATACCACGTCCTTAACGTTTTTGAAGAACATCTTGGACGTGTCATAGAAGCCGCCTTGGTCGATGACCTGCCGCAACAACTCGTTCGGAGGTTGTGCCCCATAAATTTCGAGTGCTGGCATGTTCAAATCGTCCACGAAGAACAGCATACGCTTGCCCACTGGTGGGCCTAACAGGTTCTTTCGTTTCTTGTCCAACTTGAGCTCAAACATTTCGTTCAGATTGCGAGGTTTGGTCTGAGCTGAGTAACTCATTGTTGATGCAATACAGCTATCCGTCTTGGCCATATCGTCCAGGAATGACTGCACAATGACCGACTTGCCGACACCAGTCTCGCCGCTGTAGAGAACGTGGTGGTCAGCGAGCATAAGCTTTTCAAGAAGATATCGAAAGCGCGTGGTGTCTTGTGTGGGCACGACCATCGTGAAGTAAGATGCACCAGGAACGAAGGTAAAGTTCGGAGTCTTATCAATCCAGGACACCCACTGACCCGTCGCATCATCCACCACCACCTCATACACGTTGGTCACCGGCGCACCGTCATGACTACTATCGATAAGCGAGCGGAACTGACCCATACAGAAATCGTTAAATTTTGGACGAGACGCATCATCGATGTTGGCTCCCACAGACCACGTAACAGCGAACACAAAATACATGCGCACCAATCCCGCTAGGTTGTTTGCACCTGCGTTCTGTACTACACCACTCGCCAAACACGAGGCAAGGAGATTTAGACAGCTCTGCATCAAGTTATGGTTGTTGCTTGGGACTTTCTCTCGACAATTCTCACGAACAAATGCGATCGCAACGGGAACATGGGTCTCAATTAACAGAAGCAGCATATCACAGAGCTCCGGGAACGTTGGCAAGATTGGCTCCAGAGTCGTAACTTTCCAAGTCCGAGCCAGTGATGCCATTCCAACGTGAACTTGCTCCATGTACACCATGCCACACCGACTGACCGTAGCTGGCGAGGCCACGCGAAGATCTTGCACTTCAAACATCATGTGCAGCGTATGCGGCAATTTGATGCGCTCACTATTCGACAAACACAACGTTTTGTTGTCGTCGAGCACAGTATTCATGTTTTCTATCCAGACGGCATCGACTGGGCCATCGAATATTACCCAGTTACGGTTATCAGACTCTGCAGCCTCTTGTACACATTGTCGAACCAGTTTTGGTACAAGACCATCCGTCCATTCGTTGGTGAGAATATTAAACTCGCCGTAGAGCTGTCCTGCCGATATAGACTTCGGGTTGAGAGTAAGGCGCTGTACCTCCTTGTAAAAGCCGTCACGGTCAACAACTCCATCTTGATAGAGTTGTGTTAGTGCGCGTGCCAGCACGTAACAGTTGGTACTTTTCCCGCTTCCGGCTTCGCCTACAAGCATCATGCCGTGGCGTACCAGCTGTGTTTCGTGCACCTGGATAGCCTTGGTGATAAACGATGGTACTTGCTGTAAGTGAAGTAGATCCAACTGTTGTTCAATCGCTTTCTGAAGCAATCCATAGTCAACGAAGGGCACCACGACACCCGGAAAGAGATCTGCAATAATTCCACGAAATAGCGGAAGATCCTGCTCGAGAAACTTTGGTACATTACTATCTCGCATTGCTCGAATGAGAAGAAGATCTTCGTGCATCTCCGGCTCCTTACGCTTGAGCTGACCAGCTGCAACCAGGACGGATTTTACAGCACGCATACCGAAATCGTAGTGATCCTGCTTCGACAACTGCTCACTCGATAGAGAATAAAGCTGTGTCATTTTATGCGAGAGCGGTAACGCATTCGCAAACCCCTCGGAGAAAAGCACAATCTCGGCAATCAGTCGGTAATCCGGTACCATCATCGCAACAGGGCGGAAAAGTGCCTTTAAATTGTCTGGCAACTCTGTACGCCCTGCGTAGCCAGGATTCATCGTAATGAAAACCCCAAAACCAGTATTCAGCCTAATGAGATTGCCCTCAAATTCAAACTCGTCCACGTCGGCGACAATGGCCTGCTGGATGCAAAGTACTTGCTGCGCAATCACGGACAAGACCTCGATATCGATACGATTAAACTCGTCAAAGCATGCCCATGCACCAGCCTGTGCTAGACCCGAGAAAAAGCGTCCCATAATCTTATAATCCAGCCCATCGGAGCAATTGAACACGACACATTGCACTGCAAGCGCTTTTGCCAAATCTTTTGTGGTCTCTGTCTTGCCTGTTCCTGCTGGACCAGCAGGCGCACCCCCTAGACGTAGATGTAGCGCGCCTGTGAGCGTCATGTAGCAAATATCAGTCAGCGGCGTGATCACAAGTCTTGGCGAATTGCCAAGATACTCGTAGCCATAGATGAAACGAGTGTTGGTCTGATGCGCAACAAAGTTTTTCACATCATCCTCCCAGTAGTACCGCAGCTGTCGAGTCCATTCAAAGTCACTGAGTGACGATATGTTGCTGTCTGCTAACGAACGCACTACATCTCGTGCGTGAACGTCAATTGTGATAACCGCACCCATGAGAATACGCTGCAGCTTCGTCAAAGACCCTCGTACCAGTTGCACCATACCATCGATCTGCTTTAAACTAAATTGCAGAAATCCACCAACAGCCTGGGGGTCACTACCACTCTCAACTTGGGCAATAGCCTCCGTGACATTTCGCGTCCAAAATACCTGATCCACAAGAATGATCATCTGTGCTGAATAGCCAAAGAGCCACTCCTTTCGGTCAATAGCATCTTCTATCGGATAGTTCATGAGAGCTTTCACACCATCTTCGTACAAACTCGCACGCATCGCTTTCTCCACCTCCGTAAGCCAAGACTCCACTGGCCCCTTTGCTATCACATGGTTCGGGAATACGACCAGTTCGCCCTCACCACTTACCATTGCGTTCACCACGTTGCTCGCTGCTCCAGGTGAATCATCGAAGCGAACACTCTTCATAGCGTCGAAACACTTGCCTAAATGGGGTTGAACGGCGCGTGGGTCACGCGTTTGCGAGAGGATCTCCAACAACTCGTCGTTAGAAAGGAAGTAAAACCGTGGGAACGCCATTCGCTTCGTTTCGAGGTAATCCTCCAGGGATTTCTGAATCTCTTCCAGCAGTTTGTTTGACATACGAAATTGGTCCAACAGTTCAGGACCACCTTCCACTGACCTGATGACACTTGGGTCGGTCTTCGTTCGAAGCATAGTTGACTTCCAGTTTTTGTCAACTAATGCAAACTTTTGTGCTTCTACAGGAAGTTGTTTCTGAATATCTTCGGCACAGAAAATAGTTTCCAAGTACATCCAACTACGCTGGCATGCAATCCATTCATCTAGAGTATCTGATAGTAAGGACAGTCGTTTGCTCCAGCGCTCTACCTCGTCCTTCACACCCATGATAAATCGAGACCCCATCATTGTCTGTAGACCAACCTGGTTGTCTTCCAGCAGCATCAAGATATCCTCCAGACTACCTAGGATAAACACGTCATTTTGGTCACGGTGACTCACGCACGTGAACTCCATTTGATCCCAACCATGCTTAATTTTGAGCAGTGACGCCTCGATCTGGGCCTCTCCTGAGGCTGCCGCCGACATTTCCCCAACCAAGTCTTTCATATCTAGCACGTCGTACGCCACAAGGTTCTCCAACGTAAAGAGAATACCAGGGTACCAGGGCTGCCGCAACGCCTTAAATATTTTCTCCCAGTGGCGGTCTTTCATGGCTGGGTTGCCTAGTTCAAGAATAGTGGGCATCTTCAACTTGAATTCAGCGGTACGATCCTTGAGCACGGCAGTCACATCATTACTCAACTTCTTGTGCAGCGCGTATGCATCCTTGAAAGCTACAGCGACGTCCTTTGACAACTCCTCTGCGTTTACCTCCACGAAGGGGCTTGTCATAGCACCCAAGTACAACTCATTCCACTTTTCGACAGCCGTCCAAAGCGAATCCACCGTGCCAAAGTACTCTTGTGTAGCCTGCAGGTTCAAATACTTGAATGGGGTAAGGTTGAACAACGTCTGGTACTCTGTGTACTGCTTGGAGAGCTCATCCAGTTGTGTAAGACGTTGCTTAACACTCTCCAACTCACTCTTAACAACCGACGGATCCTCGCAGTGGCTTGCGTCAATGAAGAGACCTCCTTGCAATTGGTTGTGTAACTGGAGCACTTGTTCATCCAGACGCTGAATGTTGGCGTCTAACTGCTGCGTCATTTCACCCAAGCGGCTTGCAACAAAAGCATCAACGGCTTCTGTTTCTTCCTTGTAGCTTTCCTGCACGCTACGCAGGTCGTCTAGCTGCACCATATCTTCTGACGATATGCGCACACCGTAAGTGCCTAGAAGTCGGTACAGCTCGTCCACCACATTCGTATTTTTCGCGAGTGCTTTCTGCTTAGACTTCAAATTCTGTACACGCTCCACATGACCCGCGAATTCTTTCAGGTGCTGAGGGCGCTGCAATAGCGACTGGATACGCTGCTTGTACTCACCCAACTGGGTCTTACACCTTGCGCGCGCCAAATCCTTGACTAAGCCCTTCATCGCGTCCAGCTTAGCTGTTGTCATGGGGATCAATGTCTGTTTTAGCTTGCGACTTTCCACGTGAAGAATACCAATCGTCTGCCCGGCTCGCATTTTCTCGAGCTCCTTCTCCCATGTGCTGATTTGCAACATGTCAGCTTTGAGCGTCGTCACGGTGTGAGCATGCTGCGAATATTCGTCGAGGTCCCAAACCTTGTCATACTCGTAAATTGGGCGCACGTTGTCGAAAATCTTGACGTACTCGGTGGCCTCCGCATAATCGCTTGCAATCTTGGCGACAAGCTCCTTGCGAATCTGCCCGAAAGCGACACTGCTAGTAATCGTCGAGCCTACATGTGGTGCATCAGCCATCGCGTTGCCCACATAAGCTGCAAATGGCCGGAGGTAAAGAACTCGCGATACCGAGTTGACCGTGCTCACAATATCGTCCGTCATTGCTATTACAATATGCTGAATCTGCTCGCTTGTTGGGGAAAATATCGTGGATTGCTCTCCAAAAAATATAGTCGTCTCAAAGAGTCCTGTCTTACGCGGGACCTTGTTGAGCTCGCACAAAAAGTTTGCGCAGCTCTGCACAGCCAAAATCACCAGACTCTCCACAGCAATGCAATCAATGAGTCGAATAAAGTCCGCGATCATACCAGCCTCCTCTGCGGCCCGGCGAAATAGCCTGCGTCGTTGCTGTTGTTCTGCCTTGACAGCCACAATCGACTTAGTCTTCTCCTGGCTTGTTCCCATCGAGCTCAGAGTCATATCCGAAAGAAAATCCTCTTGTGGGTTTGATGTCTTTGTGAGATTTTTCACGTCCGAGCATACGCGCTGGATGATGGACTGCAGCTTCTCGATGCATATTTCAAACTGTTTAGAGCCCTCCGCGCGCTTTGTCCCCTGGTACTCCACAAAAGCCGAGCTCTCGTATGTCTTTTGAGCACGTAAATCCAGCAGGACGACACCCATGAGCTCTGTGCTCATGACCTTTTTCACCTGAAGAAGAGGAACACAAAAACTTTCCTTGGCCAAGAACAGCTTCGCACTTAATCGTTTGCGCTGGCGGCAGTACAGCTTAACACGCACGTTAGCGCACCAAAGCGAAAAGGCCTTGTTCACAAGATAGTGCTTGAAAAAGCGCAGCGACGTGAGCACGTTGAACATCGTAGACTGACGCATCCACTCCGCAAGGGCGATGAACTCTGATGGGCTGCCGGCAGAAACGTGAACGAGACCACTCGAAGACATGGTGAAGTGCTCATTCGGTGTGACGTCGTCCTGCGCAACTACCACGAGGTCGTACGGTCGGAAGACCAGCCCAGTCTCGGCGCGGTTCAGGTGCACAAACTTGATCTCGCTGTCTGACCCGTTACGCGCAAAGAAGGCGATAGCGTCCTCACCAGTTTTCAGGAACGCTGTCGCCGATGCTGCGGCAGCTTCAGCGGCTGCATCGGCCACAACCGCACTGGAAGTTCCAGTTGCAGGATCGTGGTGACCCATGAACAGAGATGGTTGTTGATCCCGCTGGTTGGCCGCAGCCTTCTCCTCGTCATCCTCGCCCTCTCCACCACCAAACGATCGAGCGAGCGTCGCGCGTAGGAAGCGTCGAGGTGACGCCTCTCGCTTCGGCCGTCCTACGTCTCCTTCCCACGAAATTCCACTCGGCGCAGGAACCGCCTCACCTGCTTTCGTCGCCGGTGAAGCCGCTAGCAAATGCTTCGGCGACTGTCCCGGTGGAGGTTTAGCTCTGTGCGGCTTGATCTTCTTCTCGGGGCTTCGCAGCGTCCCTGGAAACACCGGGATCTTCTTGGGCGACGTGTACTCCTCCGCTACCGTGAACGTAAACTTGTGTCCGTCCGCCGCTGCATCATCCGCTACCACGATGGGCGACTTCATCGCCGCCCTCGCTCCCACCACCGCCTGCAGCGGCTTGTTCGACGGCAACGAGCTGCCGAACCCAGACCCACCGTCGAACTCGAACGTCGCGTCCAGCGTCAAGTCATAGATCGAGTTCCCCGCCAGCTTCG
>JAIKVD010001052.1:0-13046 GCA_024679075.1 Phytophthora uliginosa | reverse complement strand
CGGGCACCGTGGATACGGTCGGTGCCATTGTTACCGGCGGTGCCAGCCTTACCGGTGCTGCTGTTGGAGCGGCGGTGAAGGCCATCTTCAGCCGTCTTTTTGTCGTCATCATGCCCCGGTTGTCAGGAAACACGCACCCCCATTGCGAACGCGCATTCATTGCACACTCGGCGTCCACCTTGGACGCAATTTGTGCCGTCGAAAGTCTCCAGGACGGAATGGCAATCGGAGACGGCAATGTCTCCCTTTCGTGGGCATTCTAAGCCAAGTGGCGTCGTTCCGGTGCCGGAGCAAGGCTGACCACGATCGTCGGGGAGCGAATAAACCGCGTCATTCTGCACTGGAACCCGTACTTCGGCGTTCGCGAGTCCGACGGCGGCGGAGGCGAGTGCGATGACAGTCCCTAGTCGCATTGGAACCAGTATCCCGTCTTGAAGCCCGAGTGATGGGGTCCGAAGTGGTGGGAGGGGAGCAAATTGCGGAATGAACTCGAAGCAGCGCGCACTCAAGTCGGCGACTAGCTACCATTTCCGATTGGCCGCATGCGTTCTCGCCGCTTTATGAAAAACGGGTTACGCGTTCGAGCGTCTCGCCTGGCGTGCGTCGAAGCCGCGGGCCTTGCAACCCGTTTGAAATGACGGCTATGGGCTACGAAAAACGGTTCCCATTTCAGAGCAGCTTTCAGGCTTTCCGGGAAAACGGTCTCCTGTGAGAATTACTCGACCCCTGACTTCGTCGAAATCAGCCGTTGGTTCTCGCCGCTTAACTGCTTTACTCTACATTCTGTTGAAGGACGACGATTCTCCTGTCCGTTATTGCGACTCGCACGAGTTGACCCCAACTCATGCTTGTACGCAATCGTCGTGTGCGACTGATCGGGTTCTTCATCTTGCTCGGCGAGGCCTCTGTCTCGAGACTCTCGAGTCGAGAGTATCGATCAACTCGATGCAGTTGCCATGTAGCAGGCTTGCTTCAGATGCTCCGGGTGTCCAGTTGTCGGGGTCAGCGCCCGTCCTGCCAACAGATCAGCTCTCTCCTCGAACCAGCGGTCAAGTCGTGATGGGAAATCGACTCACACGCGATAATTGGTGTGCAGTCTTCGTCGTCGACACCTCTCGACATATTTGCCCGAGTTGCGTCTCCAATTCTGTACGTGTGTGGATCGTCGCCGAGGAGATGGAAACATCATCTAGCGCGTCACGCGGTGACTTGTTTCCGAACATCTTGATTTTGTATGGACTAGGTGGCACTGTCTTTGTCCTGGCTCTTTTTAGGGCTACCACGGATGGATATAATCTCAGCTAAGAGAACACGAAACTCGCTCAGGCGTGGGTCCAAAGGTCAATCAATACCTGGGCCGAGTGAAATTGGTATGGCTGCTGCAGAAGGAGCTAAAGTGCTGAATTGTTCAACTGAACACCAACAGTTCTGGATTCACGCATTGTGTGCAAACTACCTACCATTTCGGCTTTTGCACACAAGCATATAGACATATACAAATATATTCCATTTTGCGATATCTTTCACGCAGCGCTTCGGAGCGAGCCATTTCTCGCTTCGCGGCCCCCTCAGCAGTAGCAGCCCAAGCAACTACCAGAAGTGCACCATGAAGATCTCGGCCATGGTCACCGTCGCTCTTGTTGCCGTCGTCTGTCTGCTCCAGTCCACGTCCACCGATCCCGTCCACCTGCGCGTGCACGTCGAGAAGGACGTCTGCTACGTGCAGTGCCCCAATGGCCAGTACTGCCAGAACGACGGCCAGAAGAAGTGTCGCGGTCCAAGTACAAGGAGTGCTTCAACCCGACCTCGGGCTTCTACCTGCCCAACGGGTGCGACCCCGGCTTCAAGTGCAGCGACGGCAAGTGCGTCGGCAAGTAAGCGGCATCTAGCCAACCAAGTCAGCAAATGTCGACGATCGTGTGTTCGTACCCCCCCCCCCTCCCCACCTATGCTCATTTACGGGTCTGCAGCAATATATTGTCATTCCACAACAATCCCAAACATTCTGCAGCTCCTGATACTGTTGACTGTGTTCGAGTGATGTGGGGTGAGTCGGCAAATGCTTCAGTGCCGACTACGACAAGCTGGAGGAACTGCTGCTTCATCGAGCATGGCAGCTTTCCTCATGGTACATGTATCATCATAGTCAATTTGACTAAGGCAATGCATGTAACTGGAGCTACGCCTTCAGAGGTCTTGGAATTGGTGAATTTCCTCACGCGTCCAGTTCACGAAGTTGAAGGGGGCATTTGTGTTGCCTCTGCCAGATTCGAGGGCGTGATGAGGCGGGTGTTACACCTTGATGCAAAACTGAGTGATACCTGCCTCGGGCTGCCTGCCCTACTGTACCTAACAATAGAGCTACTCCTCTGTGACTTAACGCATGTCAGAAAACTGATCATCCTCAAGGCCTGATCTTCATTTCATCACGCGTCCAGTTCACGAAGTTGAAGGGGGCAAATCATTTGTATTGCCTCTGCTAGATTCGAGGGCGTGGCTAGCGGCCCCAAATTCGTTGCTTGCGCGCATTTGTGGCTGGCGAGGAAAAACCATTCGACCAGAGAGATCCGTTGTCGACATGACTCACTGCATATGGTACCCCTCGAAGCACCTCGATACTTAGCGACCCAGGAGCTTGATATACAGGCTGTCGGCGTTCCCGGCGAGCAGCGCAGTTGCCCCACCGCTTCTCAGTGAGTGTGTAGAGTAATTCGCCGTCGGCACCCCAGCTCGTACTGCCGTCCTCCTGAATGCGTTGGCGACAGATTCTGCTGTGAGATCGGTGCAGAGATGGATCTGGTTGGCCACACCGAGATCCCGTCGCGCTCGAAGCAGGTGCTTAAGGCCGCGAACCGGGCATAAAGATCGATCACCAGACTGATGCATTGTTCTCCATGAACCTCGACCATACTGACCGTTCTTTGCGCCGCTCAAGCCGATTATCCGGTCGCTTCCACGGCGTTGACAGTACCATGCTCACTGGTGCCAGTGGAGGTTTCCAAGCTGATAGGATGGGCGCCGTGGCTGAAGAAAGCTAGCCGATCAAGATCCAAGAAGTTGGCTTATTTTGCTATCTACTTGTGGAAGTACGGTTGAAATGTATCGGGCAGCGGAAAATAGTACCCAACCATTCAGTCCAAGCTATCAAGCATCTTCTGGTTCCACCGTCGCTACGCTGATGTCGACGTGGCGCGTTCACCCATGCTCAAGGTGTTACTTCAAGGCGTCAAGCGCTTGTCCGACCCGTCCAAGAAGAAGACGCCCGCATTTCTCTGGATCCTCCGCCGGGTCCCTACACTTGAACCGCCCTCGAGATCGTCTTCTGAGGGGCAGCGTGCTTCTCGCGTACTCCTTCCTGCTACGGAGGTCAGATTGTCTCGTAGTAGGAAACCATCGACATTTTTACTGCCTAAAGGCGAAAGATGTCTTCTTCGCAGACTCACGTGGAACGCCTGCTGTAGTCCTTGCCGGGGCCTGGCCGTACAGAGTTGCTCCCAGACGCTTGAAATTTTGTCGAAGGGAGGTTTTATCGTAACCTGTGACGATGACGAGGATAGGTTAGTCCATGTTGACCACAGCGGATGTCCTTCAGCCCATGCGCGCGACCCTGCATCGGCCATTATGTTCAGCTTCCCGGCAATGTACACCGCTGAGAATGCGGGCTGGTATTCAAGCTCGGCCAGTGACAGCAGACGGTTGTAGAGCTGCACTGTTGGATGTCGACTCTGGCTCTTTGAGGCCCAGGATACCGCACTAGTGTTGTCAATGTGGAAGCATACCTACATCGGCTTATCAGAAGCGACTCTCAGCCAAGAGGGTCTCCCGTGAAGAGCTGCCAGGACTGCACTCTGGAATTTCCGCATGTTAATGAAGTTCGAATAGGAGCTCAGCCGTGGTGAATTTCATCCTGATGAATTCTCGTTGCTGGGGTTCGAGGACACACAGGCCAGAACCCGATGCATCCATGTATACATGCACACTGGGCGACGTAAAACCCGCAAATTGGGCAACTGGGATGCCGTTAAAGCGGCCTTTGTTCTCAAGAACAGCGAGGAACCAGCGTCGATCTTCGACGTCAGTCGGATCCAGAGGATGCGTTCCGAAAGGTGTGCTGCAAATTGCAGCGACGTGGCACGTTGGTAGAACAAGCGCACTGGCGGAAAGCACGTTGCAACGTGTCAAAAGACTCCGAGAAGTTTGTTCAAATCTGACTTTGATGCGCGACCAGCTGAGATAGTTGTCACCACCCTTCGTTTAGCCTTTTCGATCTTGTCTTCGGGAATTGAGACTGTGCCGGTGGAAGTGTTCCAGAGCAGCCCAAGCGCCTTTTTGCTGCTTCTGCCAAGCTGTTAACGTCTTATCGTTGACGGCCTCAGGTCTGAGTACTGTCACCACCGCATATTGTAAGGCCGCGTCAGCGTCTTGGCATCGTCTGCCGTGATTGACTTCCACGCAGGTATGATCGTCGCACCACACACTACCATGGAGGTGCCCTAGCGCGTGCGCCGCATCAGCGGATAGATCTGCGTTCTCATACAGATCGTTAATAATAGTTCCCACAAGCGAGTAGAATGCTG
Source organism: Phytophthora uliginosa (assembly GCA_024679075.1). Lineage (NCBI taxonomy): Eukaryota > Oomycota > Peronosporomycetes > Peronosporales > Peronosporaceae > Phytophthora > Phytophthora uliginosa. The sequence goes on along the minus strand of JAIKVD010001052.1, from coordinate 8,469 downwards.
GTGAACCACACCAACCAAACAGGACAGATCAATGACCAAGTAGTCATCGAACATGAAGGCGAACATGTGCACTTCGTTTTAATGGACCGGTACGTGCCGAAATGCACCGGAGACGTCTCTGACCATCACAAGTACCTCCTCGTCGGGGCGTTGAGAGCGTAATTCGTGTATGCGTCGTGCGATGTCACGAGGCGGGTTGTAAGATATTGAGGTGAAGTCGTCGCGATTGGTGACTTCGTTCACCGAAGCCCAACGCGGGTATGAATAATCGTTGATGCCTTGTCAACAACGTCAATCGGGCTCGTAAATAACTTCGGCCAGAGTGCTAGTACCCGCTTGTCCAAAACGAGGTAGCGTCCATCGCGTTGACCTTTTCTAATGTGTCGACATACAGCCGCTGCGTGCATGCTGGAGCTCTTATGAATGGGAGGCCGTTGTTGCTGGACAACCGGTTGGTGTGGGCCCAACTCGGGCGAACGCCTTCACGGACGATGTTGTTCCAGCGTCGGTACGCGTCGCGGTTGGAGAAATTGTCGGGTACTGGCACTTCGAACAGCGACTTGTTGGGTCTCCCGTCGGCTTCAGTTTTGCCGCGCACACGTCTGACAAATGAGGGTAGTTGTAATAGTGACGCTCCGCGAGCTTCGACAGAAATGTGACATACGCTGTGTGTGCGGAGCTTGGAGGGGGGGGGGTAATATCAGGTCGAACGTTGATTCAAATTCATGTAGTTGTTCAAGTCGGCCGTGTTCGTTGATTGAGGCGAGCCGTTCAAGCAATGGAAGAGATGACAACCTTCCAGGGCGATGGCTGCTGGAGGTCTGCTGCTTCGTGGGGAGAGATTCATGGAGGATGATAGTCATTCGACCTTGGGCTCCGCAGCGAGACCGTGATACTACTCCGTTCAGGAACGATAGCACGCTACAGTACTTAGTAACCGGGTTTTACGAGTTTTCCGGTGCTTTTTACGTTCTTAGGCTCAAAAGAAGCAGAACGATCATACGTTTCTTTTGATGTGGCCATTGCCACGGTCTTTGTATGCAAATAAAGAGAAAAAAAGACAAGAAGTAAGTAAAAAGGCGGTCAAAGCTGTTTCGACAATCTGGATGAATTGTTAGTGGCCATTTTTTGTTTAGCCATACTGAAATCAAGTTGTTTTTGCGTGCTATCTTTCCGGAACAACCTACAGAGTGGTATTGTGCTATCTTTCCTGAACGGAGTGGTACTCTCTTTGATGTAAGTCTTGACGACGCCCGGCAAATCCTTCGGGTGGAAGTGCGCTCGCTTGAAGTCAAAACAGCCTCCTCGGCCGTCACCAGTACAACCCATCTTTGAAATCGCCTTCATACATAGCGGTTTGCCACATTGACGGGGGAGGGCATCCAGCACCGAAGCAGGAACTGAAGACGGCTTCCGCTGGCGTTCTCCTCGGCGACCCGAGTCTTGGGTTTGATGACAACGCTGGGAAATCGACTCGTCACCACGGTGTGCTCGACAGAGGTCCAACAGCTCCAATAAGTCCTCATCCACCCGGGAAAATTCTCGCTCCACGTCCTGAGCGGCTTCGAGTTCGCGAGATACAATTTGCCTGTGACCCAGAAAACCATTAATTTCCAGCCGACCGCGTCGGTATGGGCGTTGTCGATGAAGCTCGTGACTGCGTCGACGTAGAAGTCTTGAGCAAATACTCGCAGGCTATCGCTGCGGGAAGCTGCTGTCGGCGCCGCGCGCAGCTCATAGCGTCCCGAAAAGTTAGTGAAGTTGGCATTGGACTCCCGCGCTTGGCCTTGGTCCCACAAATCGGCCGGGCGACAGTGCATCAGCGTGAGACTACGCACCAGGAAACCGAATTCCCAGAGGCCGCAACATACAGGTGGGATCCGAAGGAAGGACGCATTGCTGGATTGTTGAACCCGCTCAAACATCGTGTAAGACCGTCCTGCTTACGCGTCGCTGGGTAGGTGATGGTCGAAAACTGCCTCCGTCTTTGTCGTCGTCGTCGCTGCTACCGTCGAGATCGCTGGTAGCGGGGCGAAGTCTTGTCCGTGGTGCCTCGAGAGAGGTCTCGAGAGAACGAGATCGTTTCCCAAGTGTGCGGTGCATCTGGCGCACTTCCTTGATATCGTCGTCGTCAGTTTCACTGGTACTGCTCAGGAGATCGTCGGGCTGCTTGGACCCAACAGGCGTCTGGGCTTCTGTCGCTGTTGGGTCGGGAAGGCCAGGTGCGGAGGGGTCTCGAAATAGATTGAGAGTGTTCTTCCCGCCAGGCAGTCCAGGACCGAACAGACACTACACTGAGATTGTTAGGCCGGATAAGTGTGATAAATTAACCAGATATGAACGGAGTCGTGAGGGTCGATTGGACCGAAGCAAGCGGATCTCCTCGCCGCTTGCGGAAGGCAGCGATGGTAGTGTCCTGCTGCTGGAGCAGCTCCTTTGGGTTGAGTACCATTTCGGAGACAGTCGCGCCAACCTGGAGGGCGTAGATGATCGGATCAGCCTTGATCACCCTCAGAGGCTCCGAGAGTTTGACAGACACAGTGTCCCATCCAGCTAAAACACCCAGCCAGGTTCCTTGGGTGTTTACTTCATAGCGTAGAACCACTCTGTAAGCCCATTGCCCGGTGCGCGGACCACTAGGCTGAACAAACGCGACGGTGTGGGCAACGTAGCTGCCCGACCACAGAGTCGCTTCCGATGCGTCCACGATGCGGAGCTCAAAGGTGGAGACTGGTACCACGACCTCTTGACCGTCGTCGTCGTTGTCAGGCCCAACGACGCGCACCGAGACAGAGTCGCCGTCTACTAAAAAAATCCTAGGACTAAGCGTACGTAGCAAAAACCCCTCAGCTCAGCGGCGTGGACAGGGAAGGCCAGCGTGTTGAGAGCGAATCGTGGGGTCATGACTTGAAAGAGCGGAGCGGTGATCTGGGGGCGAGACTGGAGAGAGCTTGAAGGGACGATTGTTACACCTCGATGCAAAACTGGAAGTGATACCTGGCTCGGGCTGCCTGCCCTACTGTGCCTAACAATAGAGCTACTCCTTTGTGACTTACCGCATGTTTGAAAAATGACCACCCTCAAGGCCTGATCTCCATTTCTCGTCACCAGTGTATTCCTTCCCGGAACATGTGTTCATGGCAGTGTTGACATTTCCCCTTAGATTCATTGAGTCCATAGTTCGTTCAAGGGAAAAACTTGTTTTGGGCAACGCTGGAAATTGTTCGTCCTTCAGGTCGCCCAGTATGGCGTCATGCGAGCACCAGCGAATCAAAACTCGTGCGTGAGAAGCAGCAAGAAAGGTTCAGGGCATAGGTTTAGAGGATCGACTCAACGTTGGAAAGCAACTACAATTTTTATTGCACCAGCTTAAGAGACTTTAACTCCAGCACTCGTTCGTGAAGGTTAGTAAAGTAAATTTAATATTGTGAATTCCGGCTAAATTTAGAAACCCCGAGCCGTTCGCTGAATCGCCCACATGCAATTCCCAAGTCATTAGCTGAATCGCTCGAGCAGCGATGTCATGGCTACACTCGTACTTAGTAGAAATTGTATACGTCAGAGTATACGCGCGCGCGATTGGGCCGATCGATTCTATCAATCGGCCCAGAAAATTTGGAGTAGAACGCAACTTACTTCAAGACTGTCGGGAGCAGCGTCTCATACCAACATGCCAAATTGTTTATGCATGCTTGGACGACGCAGCTTGCCAGACCCGACCCCCCCCCCCCCCCCCCACACACAATTCTCTATCTTTTAGTACATCCGAACTGATGATCACGAAATGCTTGCTACAGACTACGAAATTTGACTTGTAATCTTCTACGGCAACAGATTGCGGGCGTAATTTTCGTAAGCTTAACTTCATACATGAAGAAGCTTCTGACCTCTGACCTCTTCCCTCGTTGCAGAACAGTTGTTCAGCAATTTCCTCCGACCAAGGCTTCCAACCAGCTCACAGTTGCTGTACAATGCAGCTCGGCTCCCTTGTATTGCTAGTTGTTGTAACAACTGTTCTCGCAAGAAGCAGTCCTGCGTTGGCAATGACGAACTCGAACGGTATCTGAGACCAAAACCATCGAGATCTCACGCCTCTGAAGGTGTTGATTGCACCGGTGGCCCTCGCTTATCGACACAGGAGGATACACGGGTTTAGTCATGCATCGCAATGTGGAGTGGAGCGTTAGGAAGCAAATGCTACAATACTATGGAATCACAGATCGGTGTTAGGCGAGGCATCACTGCAAACTTTAGCTTCAATCGCCGCCATGAACTCCTGAGGTCGCAGCGATAAACGTGGTCCACTCAATCCTGTCTGGCTTCCAGGTGTCATCTGCACGCAAGAATCCCGGATCTTATCTCGAGAGAATGTGGTGCTGTGTAGCCTCTATTCGGGTGTAGCGTAGATCGTTGCAAAACCAACACACCATCAAAATGCACCATCGCAACCTGTTACCGAGAATAGCAAGGAGAGCAACAAGATTTAATCGACAATCGCCCTGACCATCACTCCAAGTTGAAGTGGAAATCTGTAGCCATGTACCGGGTATCCGGTACCCTGTCGACGCATCGAAACGACGCGAGCCAAAAGTCGCGATCCAGCAGCCGGCACGGTCATATCGCTGGACGAGGTGACCTGCAGCGGCTCGTGTCGCGAGCATTGGACGTCGAGCCTTCGCTTCGACCAACTCGTGGCAGGGACCAAGACACCGGACAACCAGACCGATTCTCGAAGCTGGCAGCGTCCTGTTCTTCTGCAAGGGGGAGGAGAAGTACGAGCTCGAAGAGGAGGTGGAGGAAGATGAGAGAAGCCTCACGGGTGCAGGGTGGAAAGACCTGCTTTGCCTCAGCAGACTTGGCGAAGGCGAAGGAGAAGGTAGCAGCAGCGTCTTCGGATCATTGATGTCGGACTTCGCGAAGAAAACAAGTGAGTGGAAGGACGACCTGGAAGCCCCCGTGCGGCTATTCGGATAAACTGACCAGCTTGCAAAAGCTCCTGGTCTTCCGCTGCTTCCGACAAGACCGCGTGTACAACGCCACCAAGCTGTTTGTGATGGCAGTAATGGGAGAAAAGTTTGTGCAGTCACCGGTGCTGGACTACGCGCGCGTTTACAGCTAGAGTGCAGCTACGTCGCCGATTGTGTGCATTTTGAGTCCGGGTGCAGATTCAAAGAGTTTGGGCGTTGAATACGGGGTTTTAGGACATCGATTCAAGTTCCTGGCTTTCGGTCAAGGGCAGGGGCCGCTAGCCCAGTAAATGCTGGAAATCGGAGCTACTGGGTGTTGCTACAGAATTGCCACTTGCAAGCGAGCTGGCTGAGGACGCTAGAGAAGATGCTGTTGGCTATGACGAAACCTCACAAAGACTTCCGACTATGGCGCACCACCGAGCCCACGGATCGATTCCCGCTTGGTATCCTACAGAGGTCGTCACAAAGCTGCCTGGCCACCGTCGAGACGCTGCCATTGACTAACAGCAGCCCCGCGATGTTCGGCCTCCACCCGAACGCTGAGATCGGATACTACACGAACATGTTGAAGAGGTCGTGGAAGAACATAATCTCGCTGCAGCCGAGATCGGCTCAAGGGGGAGCAGGTGTGTCGCGTGAAGACCATACCGCTAACATCGCGACCGACATCCAGTCCAAGGTACCAGAGCTTGCCGACGTGGATCAGATCCGCAAGAAGCTGGGGTTGACACACGCACCAACGCAAGTCGTGCTGCTAAAGGAGCTCGACCGCTGGGACTTACTGACGGCTCGCATGCGCGTATCACTCGGAGATCCCAAACGAGCGCCTTCTGGAGATCTCCAGAAGGCGCTCGTGGGTGAAATCGGTATGGACGACGAGCTGGATGCAGTGGACAATGCGTTCTACGACGGCTACCTCTGGCGCTCCTTGTGCCCCAAGACGGAGAAGCCCCTCGGGAGCTGGATGGAACAATTCACCAAACGCTTCAAGACTGGGTGGCGCATGGCGACCCACGAGTTATATGGTTGTCACTGACAACTTGTCAGGCCTGGCCATACTGGAGTCATATCTCACAGCTCTGGTGCAGGCAACGTGTCGAGCCAAGAACTGGCCACTGGACAAGTCGAAGCTGTACACGCGCGCCACGAGCTACACGAAGGACTCGCAGCTGCCGGCCACACGGACTGCTTCGTCAAGGAGCTCTTCTTCGAAGTTGCGTCCTGGGACCTTGAGCGCGGGTGCCTCGCACCACAACGACCCAAGCAGCTCATGGAAGAGCTGCCCATTCTCCAGGTCACCCCCATCGGCCAGTCGACTCAAGCTGCAGAACACGTTCCGCACCCCAGTGTCCGTCACGTAACGCCATGGGGGTCAACCTCGTCTTCGAAGCATTCGACCGAGCACGCCTCGCACTGATTCATGTTAGGCTAAACACTGCTCTAGCATACTGGTGCTGCAGGGCGTGGCGTTGGCGCTCAACACGGACTACTAGTCATACACATACATACAAAGTTGGAGTCCAGAGCGTTCCCCCACTATCTTCTGATATCCTCTTCAATTCGATACTCACAGATCCAATCGTTTCAACGAGTAATAAAGAGTGATTGTCAGTACGTTGAATGTCCATGGGCGATCGGCCGCCGCGCAATCGCCGACAATCATCCGAGCGTATACAGTGCTCCTCGGCGCCTGTATTTTAGCGCCAGCATCATAAGATGACAATATTATTATACATCGACGCACTGAAAGTATCAGCCTTGGCGCCATGGCTTGCAAGGTGTTGGCCTCGTCTACTGGACAATGCAAGTTCTGCCACCCATGTTCTTAGAGTAGTGTACGTATGCTACCCGTCCGAATGTACGAATGCACCTGTTGGTAATTTTGCCGTCAGACATTATCAACCGTGGTGAGTAATGGATTCGCTGTTAGAAACCTCGAAAAAAGAAAATAGACCAGCTCCACAATTGAACTGTTCAATACTGCGACCACATTGAAAACGTGTGAAAGGCGGTGGGCTCCTTCGGAGCCGTCGCCCAGCGTGACTTTTGCCGTGTCCAAAAGTCTGCAGCAGTCTCAACTTGAGACTGCCAAAAGTCACGCTAGGCGACGGCTCCGAAGGAACCCACCGCCTTTCACAATGTGGTCGAGTCCGGTAACAACCCCCGGTCGTGCGTAGGTATTAGGTAGCGCTCTGCTACGAGTCTGGCGAGCTCTCTGGCGAACAAAAGCACGTTACTGCGTTATTGTGTATCTTTGTGGGGACCGTTTTCCCGGAAAGCCTGAAAGCTGCTCTGAAAATGAAACCGCGCTCCGGCCTTTCGTGGGGCATCGCCGTCATTTCAAACATGGGCCTTTCGAGGCACGCCAGGCGAGACGCTCAAAGACGTAATCCGTTTCTTCGGAAAGCGGCGCAGACGCATGCGGCCAAGCGGAAACGGTAGCTAGTCGCCGACCTGACAGCGCGCTGCTCCGAGTTCATTCCGCAATTTGCTCCCTTCCCACCACTTCGGACTCCATTCAAGTCGGGATACTGGTTCCAATGCGACTGGGGACTGTCATCACACTCGCCTCCGCCGCCGTCGGACTCGCGAACGCCGAAATATGGGTTCCAGTGCAGAATGACGCGGTTTATTCGCTCCCCGACGACCGTGGTCAGCCTTGCTACGGCACCGGAGCGACGCCACTTGGCTTGGAATGCCCACGAAAGGGAGACATGGCCGTCTCCGATTGCCGTTCCGCCTTGGAGACTTTCGACGGCACAAATTGCGTGGCCAAGGTGGACGCCGAGTGTGCAATGATTGCACGCTCGCAATGGGGGTGCGTGTTTCCTGACAACCAGGACACCACGACGAAGCAAAGACGGCTGAAGACGGCCTTCGCCGCCACATCAACTACTGCGCCCCCGGTAACCACGGCGCCCCCGGTAACTACGGCGCCCCCGGGAACAACGGCGCCCCCGGTGACAACGGCACCGCCGGGAACCACAGCACCTCCAGTTACCACCGAGCCGCCAACGACGACGGAGCCGCCCACCACAACTGAGCCTCCTACAACGACTGCGCCGCCCACCACAACCGAGCCGCCAACAACGACTGAACCTCCTACAACGACTGAGCCTCCGAGCACGACTGAGCCACCGAGCACAACCGAGCCACCGAGCACAACTGAGCCACCGAGCACAACTGAGCCACCTAGCACCACTGAGCCTCCGAGCACGACTGAGCCACCTAGCACCACTGAGCCACCGAGCACGCCGACCACCACTGAGCCACCGAGCACGACAGAGCCACCGAGCACAACTGAGCCACCGAGTACGATTGAGCCACCGAGCACGACTGAGCCTCCGAGCACGACTGAGCCACCGAGCACGACTGAGCCCCCGAGCACCACTGAGCCACCGAGCACGACTGAGCCTCCGAGCACGACAGAGCCACCGAGTACGACTGAGCCACCGAGCACCACTGAGCCACCGAGCACGACTGAGCCTCCGAGCACGAC
>JAIKVD010001051.1:0-13048 GCA_024679075.1 Phytophthora uliginosa | reverse complement strand
CTACTGCGTGCACGGCCCCGTGCTGCGCGACTTCTCGTACAGCCTGCCCAAGAAGGTGCGCGCCATGGGCCTGCGCGTGGCACTGTCCACCAAGCTCCGTGAGGGCAAGCTGGCCGTCGTGGACTCTCTGGACGTCGACGTAAGTTGCTGTGTGGTGGTGGATCAAGCTTTGCAGCAGGCGATTTTTGCTGACTTTTGTTGTGGGTGAACAGGTTACCAAGACGAAGGATATGAAGAAGCTGCTGGGAGGCCGCGGCTGGGACCACGCGCTGTTCGTGGGCGGCGAGGAGGTGGAGTCGAGCTTCGTGCTGGCGACGCGCAACATCCCGTACGTGGACACGCTGCCGCAGAACAAGATCAACGTCTACTCGATCCTGCAGAAGGACCTGCTGATCATCACGAAGGACGCCGTCAAGTACCTTGAGGAGCGTCTTCACGTCGACTAGAGCAATAGCAGCGGCTCGACGGGTGGCACGTACAGACAGTCAGGAGGGCGAGACAGGAAGCAGGTGGACCAAACCGATAGAGCGTGACCGACTTGAGGAAAATGCACTTGTTCTCATTCTTCCAATAATCCTACGTCCTTCATACTTAGATTGATGGCGCTTCACTGAGATCCACCGTCGGCGAGAGCTCCGGGTGCTTCACCGTCGCGCGCAATCGCTCCTCCACGGGCGCCGGCTCGCTGACCTCAACCGCTGCCGAGTCGCAGGCGTTCAGCAGATGTACCTGTCCTAGGAACTCCTTGGCCTCTGTCAGTTCCACCGTCAGCGCCTCACGCTGCTTGGCCATGGCCGCCTCAATCTCGTCTCGCTTGGCTTTGAAGCTGCGGCCACTGGCCATCACCTTCATCAGCGTCTGCTTGATCATGCGCGTCTCGCGCTTGATCTCTGCCAAGTTGCTGGCGCTGGCGCCTGCCCCGGGCTCGAACTCGCCTACGGCCATGCGCTCCAGGTGCCAGCCGTTCAGATCGCCCATACGCGCGTCGGGGGCACTCAGATCCAGGATCTCACGGAAGTTGTCCACATTGCGGCGTTGCTGTATGGGGATCAGTGGATCAGTTAGTGGCGGATCTGCTCGCTACATAGGCGTCGAACAACGTACGTCGTAGACGGCCGCGAGCTCCGTCCACTTGCCGTCCAAGTCGTTGCGCGTGTACAGGTCGCACAGCTCGCAGATGGTGGCCACGGCACTGGCGCCCGCCGCGGCGCCGTCCTCCTTCCCCTTGCCTCGCGGCAGCGGTGGCAGCATCATCAGTCAAACGAAACAATACATGTACTGGCAGTCTCAGATTCAGAAGTTCTGAATCAGAAGTCGGGCTTCAACCTGATCCGCTCCGAATAGTGGGCGGTCTCGTGTTGGGCCAACACTGCAGCCCTCCAATCACAAGTTGATTTGCAAGCCGCTGACGCGTTCCAGCACGGCAGCCGGACGCTCTTCACATGCCCACACATCCGACGCCCGGAGTACTGGCAGTTCATCAAGCTGGTGGTGCCTACTGGCCGCACCCTCCCACCGGGCAAGACCAAGTGGAGCAGTGACGACACCTCGGAGGCCTATTGTCTGCGATGCAACACCACCATTCCCTTCCAGAAGGGACCGAGCGTTGCCGTGCGCAACCACATGCAGAAGAAACACTCACAGGAACTGAGGGACTTTGTAGTGCGCGCGGATGCGGAGGAGAAGGAGAAGGCGCCTGCTGCGAGCGGGGGAGCGGCCAAACACTCGTCGTCCGTGGACGAGGACGTCACTATGGGGTCTACTGTGTATACAAGTAGCACTTTTGCTCGCCCAGCAGCCAAGAAGGAGCGGCGCAACCAACCGCCTACGACTGCCGAGCCTAAAACCCGCCACGAAACAACTATGGATCTGTTGGTGCGCATGATATGTTCCACTCTGATGCCGCTGTCATCGGTGACGAGTGGAAGCTTCATTAGGCTGTTCGACTTCCTGTCGAGAGGAACGCTCGAGTTACCTGATCGACCAACTATTTGTCGTATGGTGGAGAAAATGGCCACGGAATACCGCCTTGAAACGGTGGAAAAAGTCAAGAGCAAGGTGATGGGGCACTACTCGCTCTCCGCGGAGCTCTGGTGCACACACTTCGACATGAAGTATGTCGCGCTACTGTGCCACCACGTGAACGAAAAGTTCGAACCGGAAACGTTCCCGTTTGGTGTGATCTATGTGCCGCGTGGGGAGGATGGCGCGCAGGAACTGGCCAAGCAGATGGAGGCTACTCTCAGAAAGGTGGCCTGTCGAAGCGCTCTTTGTCTCTTCTTCTGACCAGCAACGACACAGTTATGTGCCAAGTTGCGCCGATCCTTGGGGCGAAGCGATTCCCTGATCTTTGGGCAGTGGTGGATAAATCCGTTGATAATTGGATTTAGCCACCTCGTAAAAGTACTGAAGCGGCTGCGGTACCGAGCACGAGAACCGAGCAGGCTGCTCAGCTGGCTTTTTCTTCGGTGGTTGACGAGCTTTTAAGCCTAGCCGATGCATTTGACAGTAATTTGGACGTGAAGAAGAAGCTTTCACGCGCGCAGACGATCGCTGGGGACGAAGATGACCTAATCATTCGGCAAACGGATTGCTCGACCTGGGATGAAGTGTACGATTGTCTGTCCGAGTTGATTCTCTGGAGACCCTCAATCGACCAATTTTTTTCCTCCTCGTCCTCCAGCTCCACTTGTCGTATTGCGGAGCCGACCGCGAAGATGTGGTTTGTTGCGGAAGTCCTTCTTCTGCTGCTGCGTACACTGCGCGAAGTCAAGAAAATTACCACCAAAGACCGAACTCTTCCATTCGTGATCCATTGTCTGGTGATTGCCAAACAGCAGTTGAGCCAAGAAAACGTGTTGGCGCCGTTGATTGATCATTATCGGTTGACGATGGAGTTCGATGCAACGGAGATCAGCGGTGATCTGTTGGTGCTTCAAAAAGAGATTGTGAACAACATTAGCACCAGTTTCGATGCCTTGGTGTCGGAGTTTTTGTGGTGCTCGCTTTTGGATCCGCGGTACGCCAAAATGGACCACGTTGATCAAGACAAGCGTGAGCAGTGCAAGCTGGAGCTGAGCGTGCTGTTGAATTGCATCGGAAGAGCGCCCCATCGCCAGGACTGATGCATCAGCTACTGCAGGAGGAGAATGCACCGAACGAGATCGACACGGAGGAGATGCGGATCTCCGTGACAGACGAGGTATCCGCTTACATGGCCGAACATCAACAGCGCACTACTCGTATAACTGACCCGTTCTCGTCGTGGCGGGATAACCGCGAGCGGTATCCGTTCCTTTCAGCGCTGGCGCGTGTGTGGCTTGGGAGTGTTGCCTGTTCGTCTGCCGACATCGGCGCACTTCGCCGGGAAATTCCCTACGCGGTGGTTCTTGACACAAGGACTCTGAAGATTCATTCAAGACGATGACCAACATGCTTTACCTGCACGTGAGCTTACGCGAGTCGAAAAGGTCGGCACAAAAGTAGTGTGGTGATGCACTAAGCAAGCGTGGTTGCAGACATGTTGTGTTGAACATGATGTTGAAGTGCATGCCTATTTTTATAGTCTTTGTGATTTGCTAATACACAGTTTGGACCAAACAAAATAGTCCGTCATTCGTGCGTCATTCGTTTTGTAGTCATGCGTTGCCACTACGAGGTGCTCGCGGTCTCGCGCGATGCCTCTGCTGCGGAGATCAAGAAGGCGTTCCGTCTGAAGGCGCTGCGGTGGCACCCAGACAAGCACCAGCAGAACGGCATCTCGAGCGAGGAGGCCACGCAGCAGTTCCAGACCATCCAGAACGCCTACGAGGTGCTGAGCGACCCGCACGAGAAGAAATGGTACGACGAGCACCGCGAGCAGATTCTGCGCGGCGGGGACGGCAACGACGACGACGAAGACGAGGACGAGCTCAATCTGTTCCGGTACTTCAGCGCGTCGGTGTACTCGGGCTTCGGCTCGGACGAGAAGAGCTTCTACTCTGTGTACGGAGAGCTGTTCACCAAGGTGCGAATTGCAATTGCAATTTGTAGTGGAGATGCAGTGAGTGATCTTACAGATACTGTGGCTATTGTTGTGGATAGATTGACGATTTGGACAGAGAGGGTGGTGCCGCGTCGAGTTATGAGGTTGCGCCGGAGCTCGGAGACGCCAGGACGACGATGGGCGACGTGAACTTCTTCTACCAGCACTGGAAGAGCTACACGACGCAGCGCAGCTTTGCGTGGGTTGACGAGTACAAGACGACGGATGCACCGACTCGAATGGTGAGACGAGCGATGGAGAAGGAGAACAAGAAGCTCCGCGACGCTGCGAAGAAGGCGTTCACGACTGAAGTACGCGAGCTTGTGGACTTCGTGTGTCGCCGCGACCCTCGTGTCAGAGCGTTCCAGAAGCAGAAGGAACAGGAGAAGGAACAGCGACGGATTGAAGAAGAGGCGATGAAGCGGGAAAAGAAGGCAGCATATGACTCCGAACGACGCGCTTTTCAGGAGCAACAGGAGAAACTCTGGGCCGACAGCAACATAGAGACTAGCCGCATTGCGGACAGGGACATCGAACAAGAACTTGAAAAGCTCCGGAAGAAAATGAACGCGGACGTGCTCGTGTGCGACCTGTGCAGCAAGACGTTCAAGTCTACCAAGCAGCTACAGAACCACCTCACGTCCAAAAAGCACCGCGAAAAAGAGGAAGAACTGGGTGTGTTCAGCGATCTCAGTATTTTGGATGACGAAATGGATCGAGCACTGCAGGAAGAGCTCATTGCACTTGGCAAGGTGAAGCAGGATACTGAAAGTCCTGACAACACACCTGACGAGACGCCTGAAACAGACGAACAACTTGATGCCGAGATCGAGGATGCGAAGCAACAGGAAGTTGATGATGAAGCTGCACGGAAAAGGGAGGAGGCTGATCATGCTCGCCTTGAAAAGGAGGAGAAGGCAGCTGAAAAGCGCCGCGAACGTAAGGAGATGCGCAAGAATAAAAAGAAAGAGAACGTAGAGAAAATTGTGAGCAGTGCGCGATCGAAACAGGAGAAGAAGGAAGAGGAGGAAGAACAGCGTGGTCGCGGCAAGAAGGGCGGGAAGAAGCGGAGAGGCTAAAGCGGTAGAGGATAGATTCCTAGAATTCATGAATGCTTGATACTGGCCGATTGTTTGGATTATGGTTCTGGCTTACGCTCATTGATTCTGACTTCTTAGAGCAGTTGCGCACTCTTCGCATACGGGCATCCATTTAGACGCAGCACATTTTGTTGCTGCTGGCGCCGTGCTGCAGTTTGAGCAGTATATCACGGTTTCTTCCGGTCTTGCTGTGGTGGGTGATGTGCTGCTGGATTGCTCCTCGATGGACAGCTTGTCATGTGTTTGCATTTGGTTCAGCTCACGCTCCTCTTTCCATCGCGAGACCCGTGCACGCTGCTCTTCCCGCCGTTGTTGATCAAGCTTTTTCTTCTGCACGAGATCTCGTTGAACGCGCTCATGAAGCGCGTCGAAATCATTGTGAACCTGATCAAACAGCCACTGCAGACCGGCTTCTAGACGCTCATCCACCGCACCACCGTTGACTGCTGGCTTGGCAATACAGGGTACGATTTTTGAGCTGGGGAACTTATTCAGCCGTAGTAAATTCTGCATCTCCTGTTCCACTATAGCGTCGGCATGATCTCGTTTGTTGGCAAAACTACGTAAAGCATACAAATTCGATAAGTATCGGCATTGCTCAATGCTAACATGAAAATGGGAGCCAATGCGTACATTAGCAAGGGTTTGTTGGTCATAACCTCGTTTGCCATCGACTCTTCCAGGACATTAGCAGCCTGGAGTACCGCATTCTCGCTTGATGAATCGACCACGAAAATGACGCCGTGAACCTGGGCATACGAACAAATATGTTAAAATTATCATGCCCACACTGAGTATCCTAGGAAAGGAGAAAGGAACTTGCTACTTACGTCAGCGTAGTATTCCTTCCAGACATCTCGAAATGCCGGGCCTCCTCCGAGGTCATAGAAAGTGGCCGATCCGGTCTCGGTTTGGAACGTGGCAGATGTGAAGCCTGCGCTGGGCACATGCTCTTTGTCCAGATCACCTTGTAAGGTGGAAAGAAGCGTCGTCTTTCCCGCTCCGTCGATACCAATTATCAAGAGCACAATGTCCATTGTGCGGGTGACTTGCGGCTTTTCCTGATTGTCTTCAGGTTCTAGATCAGTTATTTTCTGTGTCTTTGGGTCAGGAGTTGGATGTAACTTCAGGCACATGTAGTGGACATTGCTCTCTGTCTTTCCGTCATCATATAATACAGTAAAACTCCCGTTGCCGTCGATGGCTGTGATAGCTCCTGGAAAGAACCTCGGTCGGCCTTTGTATCGACACAAGACGCGGTCGTTTATACAAAAGTGCACTTCGGCCTCCAGCTGATTCGACATTTCCTCTGCTTCAATAACAATGCGTGCAGCGACCACGTCCTTGATGAAAGCTACATAACAAACATTACTACGTTCCTCCTTTCACGAAAGTGCTCTCGTCAAGCTGCTCACCTTTTACGGAGTTGGGTTTTTCGCGTAGAATCTGTTTCGCGAGGTCATCCATGACTGGGATCACGCTGGTCGACATGAAGTCGGCCATCTTGCGGCGGTTTGTGAGCTTCTTTGCGTAACTCACGCTCCGTGGACGATTCGAAAAACGACCGGCCTTCTGCTCGTCCACGAAGTCGTGAATGAAGTGATACACACTCTCCGGCTGATAGAGCAGTAGCGACTCGATGAGCGGCATCAGGACCGGGTCCACACATCGTCGGAGGTATTCGTGCTCGTTCTCCGCCGCCTTGTGTGGGGTTCCTGTGCGTTTAAGCGATGTGTAAGTCTGACGGATGGATCAATAACCGGAGTCGCTGCAGGGCCACACCTGGAATACTACGAGGCGTTGACTTGGTCGCTTCACGCAACCTGCGGGCGCTCATGGTGGCGTTCAGTGAGTGCGGTAATTCCTGCGGTGGAGTCTAGGGCGAAGGCCACATGTTGCAGTCAGCGAAAATAGCGGAGCCATGTCTAAAACCAGAGCTGGTGACGCGCAGGAGTGACAAGCTCAGAAACCGTTACGAAACAAAATAGAATCCGTCCGAAAATAGATACCATCCTAGCTCAGGAAAAATCCTTATTTTGATCCTGCAAATTTGCTGGCTGCAAGAGCCAAATTGCAGAGCCTCGCTGCCATCGCCGGCACGCCTATCCGGTCCTGTCCACATCAGCGAAATGCCTTGATCAGCCGCGAAGTGATCTCGGCTGTGATTGCTCGAGCTTCGTCACACAAGTTTGCACGTGAAGGTGCAACGGACGACAGCCACGTCGCCTACACGAAGCCCCCGTACGTTGGAGCACAGCTGTCCATCGTCGCAGTGGTCGTGCCTCCACGAATGTTGAGGCAGATTGTCTGAAAGTCCACATCGAAGCGAGCTTACGTACAGTAATCGTGGCGATTTCAACCTCGCTCGGGAAACAGCAGTCCCCTGCATTTTGATTTTGATTTTGATGTTCACCGTATTAGTGCAATGCAATGCCTTCCGCCGATGCTGCGTCGTGTTGGACTCGGTGCCGAAACGATTGCCACACACTTCAACCGCACGAAACGCATGGACTCTACTCGGAACGACCCACCGCGAGGCCACTCAACGGAGCAACAGGAGCGCGTGTCTTCCGCGGCAGCAGCAGGGCCACAGACCCAAGCTGCTGAGCCTTTTGCAACGGAACAACGTTGAACTTGTCTGCGGTTACTATTTCCCAGCATACGCCGCGTCATACTGGGGGCCAGTCAAAAAGCTCGGCGAAACGACTTCGGGTTTTCGACCAATCCCAGAGTTTATCAGGTCGCGTTTTCCACCAATACCGCGCCAGATCCGGTTCGCAGGACTGGCTTTACGTCCGGGTTATGTATCGGAATGCTCGCAAGTTCGCCGCAGTGGGACATTTGTGTTGTGGGGCCATTTGCCGCGCGGACTACCGAGCAGCTACTTGCGCCCTCCCCCTGCGTGCGCCACAACGCCTTCCAGCCGAGGAGGAACTTCCTCCGCGCTGCTGCTACAGTCGTGGCGAACGCGAAAAAATCATCCGCGTCGAGTCGGTAGGAGGCCAGTTGCAGTCGCTACTGCAGCACTGCAGAAATGGCTCAAGAGCCCTCTAACGCTCTATGTGTAATGGAAACCAGGCACTAGACGAGCGGCTCAGGGTGCAAGAGCTCAGTATTTCTCTGACGAAATCGGCAGCAGGAAGGAAGCAGGCGAAGGATGCGCGGCGCTCGAACGCTCGCAGCCGACGAGACCTGCTCGGTCCCGGAGCATAACACGCTGACCAGCAGCTGCTACGGGGCGTGCAGCTCCTCGCTGTGCGTCAACTACGCGTCCACAGCCGTTGGCAGCTCGAGCAAGGACGGCAACTTCTTCTCCCGAGGCTGCGCGTCCGCGAAGATGCCGACGTGCAAGTCGAACGTGACGTCGGGAAACTGCGAAGTGCAGTGTCTGGTGGACACGTGGGCTGGCTGGAGCATGCCGCTGTGGACGATCGATATCGCCCAGCCGCAGAGTGACAAGGCGGACACGGGGGTGTTCCAGGCTATCGACGACCTCAAGCTCCCTTCGACCTTGCAGAACCTGTACGTGGAAGTTTGGATGCCATTATTGCTACGACGCGTGGAAGCCCCGCTGATGGTGTGTACATGTACATTCGGTTTGCGATTTACAGGTCGATCGTTGGCGCGACGGCAGACTCGCAGATCACTGTCCCGCTCTCTTTCTCGTCGAATGCTTTCCGCAGCGGCCAAGGGCTGCATCAAATGTACGTTTCGACTCTTGCAGCACGAGCCATTCGCAGTGGAAAAAGTTGTTGTACTGACGGTATTCTGTTTGGGATGGTTTTCAGCGTCATTTCAGATGTTGCTATCGGTGACATGCTCACAAATATTTTTCCGGACACTCTGCAGACGCTGTAAGTTTGTGCCTACTGATGCTGCATCCATTTTAACGTGAACTGACTCGTGTGTATTTCTTGTGCAGTATTATTCAGCGATCTAAACTCACACAGTTCGATCCTCGTGGATCGCACGCGTTCACATCCGTGTCTACGTTGTAAGTTTATCTGGTACTATAGACGGTGTGAGGATTTTTCACACTAATATTGTGTTGCATGAATTTGGTTCTACAGAGACCTTCGCGACAACTACCTGTCGGATATTCCTACCATTATTTATGAGATGCGCAACCTATCGGCTCTGTACCTGCAGGGCAACGCCATCGCTGATGCCCACATCACCCTTTCACAGCTTCAGTATTTGCGGGAGCTGCCCGTGTTTGAAGCCAATTTGACAGTAAATGGGAGCTGCTCTACGGGGTACGAAGCCGTATCATGGGCCGACAAAAGCGTGTGCTACACAAACGGCGACGGTCTCGGCAGCATCAACAGCTCCGGCTCCAAGGACAAAAGCACGTCATCCACAGGTAGCGAGAGCAACAGCACTTCGGTCGCACTCTATGTAGTTTTGGGCCTCGCACTCTTTGTGGTGTTGGCTGTGGTGGGCGGCGTGGTGCTTTTGCGGCAATTGAAGAAAAATACGGCTCAGGAGCAACATGATTCTCTTGTGTCTGCCGATGGTAAGATCAAGGCCAATCTGCGCAGCCTGAGAGCAAGAATGGGGGCGCTAACTGTAAACGGCACGGCTCAGACGACGGAACTTGAAGCTTCGCTGAACGAGTATAACTTCGGAGGTGGAGTACGTAAGGCTGCGTTTATGGAGATCCCGGCCGCTGATGTGGTTGTGGTGAATCAGTTGTCGACGTCGGGCCCAGTGACTGTCGCGCTTGCCGAGCATTGCACGCGCTTGGTTCTCGTAACTAAAATCCAGACCAGCGATGACGACGTCGAGGCAGCTTTGGACATGATACCGACACTTTCGCAAATGCGCCACCCACAGATTCTCTCGATCACAGGGCTTGTGTGGGACGAACGGCACGCGATGACTGCAGTATGCGAGTACATGACGCTGGGCACCTTGGAAGCGTACTTGCGGAGTTCTGGATCAGAGCTCAACTGGACGAACTTCAAGATGAAGGCGGCAGCTGAGATTGCCCGTGGGCTCATGTACTTGCACAGTCAGCACATGGTCACCTACGACGGACTTAATGGCCGAAGCGTGTTTGTGGATCCCGAAAAGGGCTGCAAGCTGAACCCGATACAGGCAGCACTTCCCACGAATGGGTCGTCACCGTACAGCTGCAAGTCATACTACCGCCGTTGTGACTCGACGACCAAGGCATTTTTCGCTCCTGAAGTTCTCATCGGCGAGCCGTCTCGTTCATCGTCGGATATGTATGCGTTTGGTGTACTGCTGGCGCACATCGATACGTGCCAGACCGCAGACGAGATGATCAGGAGTTCGTGGAGAATGCGAACGCAAATTGGAGACTTTGATTCGGACAACGGAACTGTTCTTTCAACCGATGGCACAGTACTATCAACTAATGCTGGCGGCATCGATTTCGACAACTCGCGGCGACGAACCACTCAGCTCGAGAGTCTTCCGAGCACGAACAGCTCGCGTACGCTGCAAAGCTCCCGTAGCCTTGCTCTGGAGGAAAACCGACGGCGAACAACTCCAGTATTGGGCACGCACAACAACGACGAGACAAGTCTCTTGGGCATGTTCACGTTTACACCCGAGTGTCCCACAATGGTTCGGGAGCTGGCAGGCGCGTGCTTGCAGTACGATCCATCGCTACGCCCTAGCGCGTCCTACATCGCAGCCATGCTGCACATCTAGGCAGGTCTGAAAGCCTGAACGCAGAGATAGTATACATAACCCCCCAAAAAGTATAATATGCCATTGACCCCATTTGACTACGAGTATCTGCGAGAGGTGCTCGTCGACTACGTTCTTTTCCCTGTCTTCTCCCATCGCAGCAAATACCGTTAGTTTTGATGCTCAGAATCAAAAGGGAAGCATGGCACCGCAGTATCTCAGTTATGGCGGTGCACCGGTATCTGCTTCGCGTGATGTCCGAAGCAGGAAGAACGGTCAGAGTGGCGACGACGTGAGCTCGTGCGTAATTTGCCTCGAGCGGATGGGGGATGGCTTGACTGCCTTGCCGTGCGGTCATGTCTTCCATCACATTTGCTTAGAGCAAGCGCTTGCAAGATATGCTGCGTGCCCTATTTGCCGACGTCAAGCTAGCCCTCGAGACAGAGTTCGACTGTATTTGTCCCTCGGAGCTGCGGACGCAGGTCGAGGAGAGCGAGTTCAACACGGGAGTAGTCCATCTCACGATACTTACTTCTGTGAGTATCGCAAGATCATTGCCGCTGAGCGTCTCCGAGAGATGCAGACTGAGCTGGACCGTGCCAACGACAATCAGCGCTTGCTAGGAAGACACTCGCACCGACTGCAGAGCAAGTTGGAGCGCCAAGCCCAGCAACTCGAGCAGACCGAGCGTCGGCTGCAACATATCCAGCGCGACTTGGACAGTGCGAACGTGCAGTTGAAGAGATGGCAGCGGATCGGTAGGATGTGCTGTCATTACTGTACATTTACTTGCGCTGGATGTCGAACACTAACATCTCGATGCTTGCGAGCAGCAGAGCTGGGTTTCCACCAGTCCAGCGTGGCAAAGGCGGCCCACGTCGACCTGGAGGTGCGCGTTCAAGCCACGGCGGATCGAATGCTGAAGAAAGTGCGAGCGTACGAGCAGCAAGTTCGGTGTTCGAGCTGCAGAGAGCGAATGACGGACGTGGAGCGAGCCGTGCTCGCGTTCGCCTCTGCGGCCGGACCGGCTCCCCGCTCTCCATGCTGTCAACGCCACCACCGCCCGGAAGAGCTGAGAGCTACGACAACACGGCGACCGGAGCCATCGCGGCGCCGTCGACGGGGTCCGTACGACTCTTGAAGATCCATTGCCTGAACATGCTCTGCTCTGACATATCCTGGTTCTCTACGAGGTCAATGGTGCAGTAGTAGCATTTAGTCTCGGGTTGCAGCGAGCAAGATGGCCCCGCCTACGAGAAGCGAGATGTTTGGCAGGAAGACTACATGTAATGTAGCAGTTGGTGTACCACTCCGTTCCGTTTTATAGCAAGGTACAGGTACTTCGTAACAAGGTTTTACGAGTTTTCCAGTGTTTTTTACGTTCTTGTGGCCATTGCCACGGTCTTTGTATGCCAATAAAGAGACAAAAGACAAGAAGTAAGTAAAAAGGCCTCGGTCAAAGCCGTTTTTACAATCTGGATGGATTGTTAGTGGCCATTTTTTGTTTAACCATACTTAAATCAAGTTGTTTTTGCGTGCTATTTTTCCGGAACAACCAAAAGAGTGGTACCGTGCTATAATAACGGAACGGAGTGGTAATGCTCAAGACCATTTTGAACTTGTCGCGGTCATCACTGCGATGGCGAGACTCGCAATCGAACGATCTGAATGTCTATGCGTCGATTATGGCCCGTTTCTGATCCCTTCACGCTAATCATCCATCTGCAGCAGCAGGTGTCGTGTCCATCCCGCCAAGCGGGGACCAAAGCGTCGAAATGCCTCCGCACTCACATTAGTATGTAGCGAACGTCCCCAGAGAAGCAAGACAAGACAAAGACATCAAGCCAAAGTGACGCGCGTCATGCTGAAATTTGCAGCTGCGGCAAGCATCCGGAGCGCTACGTTACGGCGGCGGCACAGAGACGAGCCGCGGGATTTCGAAGCTCGAATGGGTTCGGCTTGCGGGATTGGTCGAAAAGCAGTCATTTTACCCCACCATCCGTTCCAATAGCGGAGCTCCTCCCGACACCAGTGGTTCTCGTCGTGACGCGGGTGCAGAGCAATCGGGGCGAATCCCGACGCCCGGGCTCTGCACTATACAGTCGCGACTTGAATCGTTCTCCAAGTGACCGACCGGACCGGACCCGCTCCATTATTCAGATAACACCCGGGTGGTCGGTGGTGTGCCCCACCCCCCACCTGCCCCGGTCGATCGCGATCTCCAGCTGCAGACACTTAGCAATATAAATTTCACTCCCCCACC
>JAIKVD010001050.1:0-13063 GCA_024679075.1 Phytophthora uliginosa | reverse complement strand
TCTTTTGTGCGACGAAAAAAGGAAAAAAAACATGATCAATTTTGTGCAACACAAAACGTGAGGAGGGTTTGTTTTTGCCTGCATCTCTCTGCATGTTGAGGGGAGGGGGTTCATTCGCTCTTAGAGCCTCCTTACAGGTCGGCCATCTCGTCCGGACGCTCATTGGGGTTCACCAGACCGGGAACTGCCAGTTTCGCAGCCATGTCCTGCTTCTCCTGCAGCTGCGTCCGAGCCAAATTCTCCTCCAGGAACAGCTCGGCGTTGTCCTCGCCCGCGAACTCCTTGATGTTCACGAGGAAGTCGCGCAGGTGCTTCTTGAACGTCGGCAGGTCCTTCGACATGTCGAAGCAGCCGACCACGAACTCCACCACCTGCGCGCGCGACAGGTTCGGGAACGACGAGCCGATCAGGTTGGCCACGTAGTCCTTGAGGAACGCCTGAAAAAATGGCAACACAACGAAGTACAACAGTCAGAACACAACTTCTTGCCGCGAATTGAGTTTGACAAGACAAACTACGCACCGAGTTCGTCTGGCCGGGCGGCACCGGGCCCGCGTTGGGAACCGACTCCCACAGAGGCACAGCCACGTGGTTGTTCTCCACGATCGCGAACATGTGACGCAAGATCGCCGCGTGTAGCTTGAAGCCGAACTTGTGCAGGCGGTCGGTCAGCACGGCGAGAATATCCTGCAGCAGCAGCAGATAGAACGACCGGTAAAAGCCGGCGGCGATCTGCGGGTTCTCCTGGATGTTCAGTAGCAGCGCAAACAGCGTGGCGAGACCCTATCGTTGAAAAATAAAGAAAGCGCAAAAATCCCGTTAGTAAATTTCATTCGCAGCAATCGCGGTTGCTCAACAGCACATACCGTGTCGGCAACGTTGCGCTCCGTGTGCTTGAAAGCCCAAATGATCGAGTCCACGACCAGCTTCTGGTGCTCCTGGGGAATACTGAACAGCGCCTCGAAGCAGAAGTCGTTCACAGCCTGCAGCAGCTTGAAGAAGTTCACACGGTGCTCCGGGAAATCCTCGAAGTTCTTGGTAATCATCTGTAGGGTGCACTCAAACACAGCCTCGAGGATCATAGGCACAGTGGGCGCAATGATGTTCTTCAACTTGTTGATGCTCGTAGCCAGCAAGGTAAGCACCTCTGACTCCTTTGCAGTAGGCGTTGTGTTCTGGTAGTCTGCGAGGATTGTCTCCAAAAGTTTGGGCAGGAAGTGGGTAGCCACGAATTGCCGGGATGAGTCGTCGCCCGCAGTGTGCTCCACAAACGCGTCCATCAGGCGTAAACTCTCCTTTTTAGCACTACGCAATGATCGCACCTCTGACGTCTTCACAGCAATTTCTCCACCCTGTTCTACCATCGCAGCAATGCGCTGTGTGTACGCCACGTACACATTCAACATGTCCTGGAAGATGTAGCCCATCTGTGAGTTGAAGCCGTTGGGCCCAATCGCCTTGCACACCTTCACGTTCGTACGAATGATTTTCACAATCTCCTTGATGCCCCTGCTGTCGTACAGAATATTCACGTCCTGTGATGCTTGAGACATAATGGACTTCCAGGCCTCGTTGGGGAGGTTCATCAAGCGACCAAGGAGCACTTCCTTTCGGCCAGCATCATTTTCGGCAGCAAGCATAGACGCCACAGCCTCGTAGAACGTGTGCACCTGGTGCGTTTCCAGATCCGAAACGATACGAGGCAGTTCTTCCAGCAGCTCCTCCACGAACGGACGGGTCTCACCGCTCTGGAGGACCACGAACTTGCGACGGCACTTCTGCGAGATCTTGAGGAAGGTATCGCATGCCATGTCCTGCACACCGGGGTGAAGCTCGTGCATGAACTCGAACAGCTTGTTTACAACAGTGCGCAGGAACTTCCAGTGAGCGCGCAGGAAACGCGGGTACTGGCCAACGACGTACATAATGTTAGAAGCAACCACAGCCTTGTTGTCCTTGCCGCGCTTCATCTCGCACAATCCGAGCAGATCCTTGATAACCGTAACCAAGAAACGCTTCTCGTTCTCTTCGCTCATCGCACCGGAGATCGATCCGATAGCCCAGCAAAGCGTGTTCAGATTGTTCCACGACCACTCCGTGCCCTCGACCTGGGCCGTAAGCTTCTCCAGCATAATCGTCTCCGTATCATCGTAGTTCAAGTGCGTGAGGTATACAAGCGTCTCGTGCATCGTTTTATACTGCGACAGTGCCTCCGTGTCCTTAGTCGTCTCACGCACAATTTCGCCATTCTCATCTTCGACAATCAGCACTTCCGACGGTTTCACCATCTTCGAGATCATCACGTGACGCACACGGTTCATCACAGGCGACACAAGCTCGCGCCGGCTGCGAGACTGGTTCTGGAAGCCCGCAAGCGGGTTCATCTGGTTCTGGTCCACCGTGTACAGATCACGCGTGAAGAAGTGCCAGTAGTCCAAGCAGATCTTGAAAATACTGTCGTCGTCAACCTCGGCAATGCACACAAGGTACGTGAATCCCGCCAGCAGCGCCTGGTGGGCTTCGTCGCCAGGAGCAGTAATAGGTCGCTCAATAACTTGGATGTGGTACCGGAAGAAACTCGTGAAGAAAATACTTAAACGCTGAACATACACCTCGTCCTGTTCCCAGAATGGCGTGAACGAATTGCCGGGCGGCAGGATCTTGCCCACCTCGTTCAGGACACCCATGTACAGCTGGACGTACACATTGTTGTACTGTTCAGGTACGTCACGCAGCTGAGCGATCTCACTCAAGCAACTGATGGTATCGTTGCGGAATACGCCCGTGGCCAGAAACTTTGTGACCAGGATTTTGATGAGGTCCGTCTCGAAGATGAAGCCAAGGGGAATCCAACTCAAGAAACGAAGCAGCGTCTGAAGCGTAATCTGCAGCAGCGGGACGTGCGTCGATTTGTTCAGCACGAACTCGCACAGCTGTAGTGCACGTTCAAGGAAGATACGAGAGCGTTAGCGTATTGAAAACCAATCTGCAGCGATCCATCGTTTGATCCACGTCTCGTAGCGTACCTGGAAAATCTGCGTGAACTCGTGGTTGAGGCTTTCCTTGAGCGTCTTGGTCTTCTGTTCCGTGAGCTGGTCCTTGGAGAAGTCGAACACTTCCTCGCTCAGCAGCTTCAGGATGGTCATGTTGTTTTCGCACAAGATCTCCGACGTCTTGCTCGAGTTGACAATATCCGTGATGAACGACGGCCAGTTCTGCGGCCACTCGTGCTTCAGCACCTGGACGAGCACCAGATCCATCTTGTTCACGAACATGCGCTGGCTGTGCAGCGTCGACTCGTCCGACGACATCTGCGTGGCAAAATGAACATCACGTCACTCACTATCAGAACCATCCAAGCGGAGTAAAAAAAAGTCTCCGCAGCCGTCCACGCACCGACAGCAGCTTGCCGACGATGTAGCTCTTGATGCCCTCGCGCTGGTCCTTGGGCAGGATCTTCCAGCGGTATCGGATGACATCTTCCAGGATCTAATACACACAGCATGGCGTTAGCATCCCCCTCTCTCTCTCTCTCCTGATGCATTGCACGGCCGCTCCGCACCTGCAGCCCGAAGAACTTGGTCTGGATGCTGCTGGACTGCTCGAGGATGTCGGAGGCGCGCGTCCACGAGTCCTGGTGCTCCTGCAGCGCCACCATGATCTGGTTGGCCACGCGCTGGTGCGGGCTCTTGGGGTCGTTCATGCAGGCCACGACCTGGTCCAGCGCCGCCACATCGAAGGGCTGCGAGAAGTCCAGCAGCTTCTGGCCGACTGCTTCCATCTTCGCCTAGTTTTAGTCTGTGGTTTACTCCTAATTAGCAGCATCCACGACCGTAAAAGTGAGTGTCATCATCATCTCTCTGTAGGCTGAACCAGCAGCAATACAGCCGCCGTAACCACGCAGTCGCCACTGCCAGACGCGAGAGTCTGTATTAATGCTGCAACAGCGAGGAAATAGCGGCTGGAACGCTGGTTTTAGCGCCGACAACGCCGATTTTCCCTCGATTTCGCACCTTTTTACCGTCGATCCGACGCAAAATCCGCCGCGATGAAGACCCGCTCGCCGCTGTTGCACGCACACACGCAGACACTACTCGTCGAGGGGTTAGTACGCGGTCCAGAGCGGGCGGGGGCCCAGGGGGGCAGCGGGGAGCCGCCACACGCACCGAAGCTTCGCCGCTTGCGCTTTGTTTTGTGCGTCTGGAAGCCGGAATCTTAGCTCAGGAGCGGCCATTGGTGGAAACTCAGTTCAAGTCGCCGCGTCATTGGATGATTGTTTAGCCTGCGAATGAATGGCACCAGCAGGTGGTGTGAGTCAACACCAACTAGTGTGCACCACCCCAATCCCCGTCTAAACCGATCACGCGCAATCTTGAAAAGGGCGCGGTGGTTTCCTTCGACAGTCGCAAAGTGGCACTCGGCGTCGTCTTGCTCCGCTCCCGAAGGCTGCAGCGCCGGCCTCAGACCTCGTACAGCCACCACAACCACATCTGCGTGTGCGCACGACGCCGCTCTATCCACCCACGCAAGAACTACCGCCAAACTCGCAGTATTCGCCGCATAATCCGGCGCTAAAGGGCCAAATCGGTGATAAATAGCTCAAAATGCGGTCTCCAGCCTCCACCGCGCGCAGTGACGCGGCCGAAGCGCCTACCAATCAGCGGCAAGAGGATCAGCGAGTGACGCAGCGCCCTGGGGCCATGCAGTTCTCGCTCGAGAAGGCGGAGAGCGACGAGGAAGAGGAGCTCGAGCAGCTCCAAAGGTCGCCCATGCGCGCGCTCGCTGAGCCCAACAGACCGGCCGCTGAGCCGCGGGACAAGAAAAAAAATTGGCTCGCTGGGAGCCGCCAGCAGCTGCTGGAGCGAGCGAGACACGGAATCCGACGCTCCAGTCTGCAACAGCAGCAGTTGGCAGACTGTGAGTTTATTTTTTTAGTTTAACTTATTTTATGTGTAGTTTAGTAAGTTTTTTTATTGTTTTTTGGGCTGTGGTGAGCTCATAATTGTTCTCATTTTTTTATTTTATTGTAGCTGGAGAGGGAGGGGCGGAGATCGCTTCATTGACAAGGCGGAGTAGTGTGGACGACTTTGCGGTGGAGATCGAGAGTGAAGCTGCGGAGATCCGAACTTTGATTGCTCGGACGGCACAACTCTGGTCGGCTGTGGACCGTGCGGAACACGCTGAAGATCTGCCGCCAGTCTCTCAGCCACTGCAGTTGCAGTCTTCAAGGAGGTTGTCGGCTTCTGCTATTCAGACGAGAACTTCGTCGCTGCCTGGTCAATATGATTGTGCTGATGATGATAGTACGTTGAGCAGTGGTGAAGAGGAATACGAAGAGGAAGATGAAGAGGAGGAGGATACCGAGTCGGAGAGCATGATGCTTCAGAACGTGACGCGACCTGAAGGATATTCCACCGACGAAGCCTTCGTGGGGTCATTGAGGAATGATGGTAGAACTGATGAACAAAGGAGAGTGGAAGAAGAAGAGAGCGCTATATATGACCGCGACAGCGAGGGATCCGAGGACGAAATCGATGCTATGGACGAAAATGGCGAGTTGCAGCTTGAACAAGGCGAGATCATGGACGCTTCGAATCGAGCAATCAATGCATCGAAAGCGCGCGCCATTAAAAATGCGATGCTGGCGAACTTGATCCGCTTGGGTTTTCGTGAAACCATAACGCTTGCAGCACTCGAGGCTGGAGTTCTCGAGATAGACCACTATGATTCCGACTGCGAGCTGGCGTATGTCGACATTTTCATGTCGTTGATCAAAATGGTGTGTGATGCACACGTTGACATTATAAACGAAAATGACGGCAGTAATCAAAATTGGGCACTTCCTGTTAGAACTACTGACGATCACGACGAAGGAGCTGGCGCCATGGATGCTGACATGAACCACAGTCTAGAGCAGCGCTCTTTTCTTCCCTTCAAGTGGCCAGTCTTTGATATGGCGCAATTTGAGTTCGGGAATGCCCGATCAGGAACATGCTTCAACAGCGTTTGTGTGCTGACAAACCTGCCAAAGGTATCGATGGACCGTACGGAGGAGTTGATGGAAGTGTTGTCATGCAATTTGTTTTGTATGATTGGTGATCCAATTCAAGTGGTCATTCCATCGGCGAGTTCCACGGGGCGCACGAAAGGCCACGCCTTTCTTGAATTTGATGACCCGGACATGGCAAAAATGTGTGCTTCTGCCGTGGATGGACTGACTTGGGGCAGGGGACCATTCGGCAGAATCAGGGGTAACTTGTTTCGTCAATACCAAGTCAAATCTCCCGCTGACGAGCAGCGGCGAGCGAATGCAATGATCAACGACGGGGCATCACTCCCCGATTTGTTTTCAGGCATTACGATCCCCGGGTCTTTACCAGACGACGTAGCTGCATCTGCCTTTGAGCACCGCGAAAGCAGTATTGCAGACCGATTTCAATCTGGCGTAGCCCAACAGCAAAATTTCTACTGTGACAGTGATGATAGCAGCGATGCGGGTGAATGGGTTGTGCGCAGACCGCTCGAGTATGGTCACTTCAATCCGTCACCGCTACTGGACCTGTCCTCGGAAAGCGTGGATATTAGAGAGCAATATGAATCGAGTCAACATGAAGGCGTCGCAATGCAGCTCAGCTGGGATGACGAAGAGTACGCTGTGCAATTGAGCGACGGAGGAGATGACAATGATATTAGTGCGAGTTTTGATAGCAACAGCGCGCTCGAGCTTCAGGTACCCGATGAAGATAAAGCAATGGATCAGTCGCTTTTCGACGAGCTCGTTCGAGGATGCCGGTACAATGGTTCGACCTGCTCGCCAGCTCGAGTATCATTTTCATCAGGTGAAGCACCGGCCGAGTCATCTACCGTGACATCGAGTGCATCGGCCTACGCACGCGATGCCCTAGTTGATAGCGGTATGGTAGAGCAGTCGTGGGATGTATCCCATGAAAACGAAGATGGCGCTGAGAAGCCTTGGCGAAGATACTGCGAAGACTTAATTGTACGCAATCGAGAAATGCAGGAGCAGGTCGCATTTGCTCGTCGTCGCATTGTCCAGCTGAGTCACAATAATCAGAAGTTGCACTTGCTCATAGACCGCGTGGAGCGAGATCGCGATGGCTTGCTGTTTGAGAACGACTTGCTACAGACACAATTGCATGGATACGAGGATCACGAGCACCATCATGATTCGCTTATGGAGGAAGTGGTTACTTTGCGGAAGCGACTGAAGCGAAAGGAGCACTCGTATGATGGAAGGAGCGTGAACCCACAGCCACAGTTCCAGGCAGTATACACAAGCACTGCCTCACATCCATTCCAAGGTATTCGATCAGCACTTTCCCACCTTTCTGCAGCATCACTGACGAGTTCCAGGATGGATGAACTGAAGGAATGGGAACAGCTATTGGACAGCACGTTGAGCCATGTGCGTTCCGTCAAGGAGGAAAAAGCAGTCGAGATGCAGCAAAAACTGGATCGCCAAGTCGAGGAGCAGAACGAACTCAAGCTTTGCGTGATCTGCCTGGCGAACGAGAAGACCATTCTGTGTCTACCATGCCGCCACCTGTGTTTGTGTAAGACTTGTTCCCGCCGTGAAGAAGTGACCAAGTGCCCAATCTGCCGTCTAGAGATCGAGGAAATGTTAGCTGTTTACTCTTAAAAGGGTGATGCCTTCAAAATCACCTAAAATATCTAGTTGCAGCCGTAGTCATTTTGCGTCTTTGGCCCGGCTTGGACGCGTTGCTTCTCACAAGAAAGAAAACGACCATGTTGTGGTTCGACAAGCCATCAATCAAGTCTCCTCGAAAGGATCGAAGGTCATAATGCAGTCAAGAGATGTGGACGAAGCTCTCGCAAAAGCAGCGGCACTTCTGCATGCAGCTGAGTACGAGACGGATGATGAAGATGCAGGAAGGCAGTTTTTTCAAGGTGGTGAACGAGCGAATAAATGCAGAAACCCGTTCTGCTTGAAAGTTCTGGTCAACTCCTATGCACACTACTGCGAGAAACGCCAGATATGCCAGCAGTATCGAGCGCTCAGACTACAATGCTTAGCGAACGCAGCGGTCCAAGACGTTGAAGCGCTCGGGCGGACAGATTCTTTTCTGAGTCCTCGATCAAACCTCGGTGTACTCACACAAGAGCAAGCAAGCCCGATGCCTCAAACTACAACTGATAATGGAGATGTTGTCGAGCCGTATGTGATCCCGAGGCGAAAATGTCCTGGCACCAGTTGGGCTGCAGCAGCCGATGCTCACAGCACGAGTCGATCAAGTGGCACATACCAACCTTGGAGAGCGACAACGCGAATGAGTGTTAATGCTGGTAACCAGTCGAGAAAGCGGAAAAGGTTTGGTATGCGATTCACTGAGGTTGAACCGCGAACCTCGGACTTACCGACCATCGCTCCAGCTTGTCAAACTCGGGACCTCGGGATACACGAAGCATCACGAAGAGCCTCAGCGCCGTATGCGAGGCCTGAAGAGCACAATCTGGTCGGTGGTGGCCGATATGTACAATCGGGGAATCGCTCCTCACACAACTCGATGCGCGGCCTCGTTCGTATTCCTCGTCCGGCTTACAAGCCCCAGCACTGCGATACAGAATCGGCAATTCCCCAGATTGGCAACAATCACGGAGAAGATGTAAGCTTAGCGCCTGCAGCAGCGCTCATCATGCCTTCTACTTGTAGACGGACGATGATGCCGCAGCTACCCACACAGTTTGTGTCGCCAATGCCGGGATCTATGGGAGCAGTGATACCGCCTTCGTCTTCTGAGCAGAATGTTAGGAACAGCACCGCATAGTCGACGATTTCCCTGCCCGGAACGACTCCAACTCGGCCAAGAGGATCGCCGAGGTGAATACTGGCCACACTACTCCCTTCCATCAGCTTGTTCAAATCAGAACTCTGCTCATCGAAGCGATACCGAACGAGTAACGAGCGGGTTTGGGCGAGGAGAAGATTACAGACTGGAATCTACTGTTGAATTATCTGAGATTTCCTCCGAGCGTTACGAGCGAATTCGTGGCCATCGACCACAGTACGATAATGAAGGCAACCGAGTCGCGTCTAGAGAGAACTGCAATCGAGATCTGAATACTCAGCGGGATGAACAACGAGAAGAAAGACAGTGGTCTGACTCGCACTCGATTTTCATTCGTAACGATTCCAATACCAGAGATTCCAGCTGCGATAATGAAATGTTGATCGACCACAACATGCAAATGTATCTACGAATCGTGAATTTACTACTACGGAGCCGGTGGGGTTATCTGCCCTGACATAGTGCAAGGAGGGTCGGTCGACACGAATGACGATTGTGAAGCAACTTTCTCGTTTCACGACCCATTTATTGTGGAGGTTCTGTCACAATTCATCCGATATTTACCGAATTTGTTGGAACCCGTGATGAACGTAACGAAGAAGCCACGCAAAATGCGATGGTACATCGAGTATGTGGGGAAAATAGAGCGCACTTGCAAGCCGCATATGCGTATCCAAATGAAGAGCGAGCGGGCTGTGGTGATGATCCACAACCGCCTCTGGATCGAATCGAAGGGTTCATCTACACTCACGGTCCTCCGAGAAACTATCCAAAAGCTGAGAGCTGAGGCCATTTCCTGGAGTCATCTAAAGTCTGAAGTTGAGCGCTCCCTCGAGATTTATAAAAACCGACAAGGTGATGCCGTGGACCTGAGCAATGTGTTCACTCGGGCATGGAACAATCTCAAGTCTCGTGCAGGCGAAATATCATTGCAACGACTGTCAAACTACTTTTGTGGAGCTCGCCTTCATCACTGGAACTTTGTGGTCGGAAAAGTAGAAATCGGCAGCAGAAGTCACGAGGAAAAGCGTGAAGCTTTTCGCTTGGCCGCAGTCAGTGCTGCAGAATTTTTACTTCGGCTAGATGATGGTCAAAACGAACGTAGGTGGCGGCCAAACTGCAACGAGTCCGACTCGTCGGAGTCAAGCGACGACTGCGAGCTTATGTTCGTGCGAAGTGCAGGAAGCGGGCCGATCGCTGCCGATGCTTTGATAAATCTTAGTGACAGCTCGTCCGAAAATGCCATTGAGACTGACCCCTCGTCGTCAACAAGCACACATCCAAGGGACGACAACGGTAAGTTTTTATACTATACTATCGTATGACACATTCGACTAACTAACTTTTGTTTTGTGTTACTATGCACGTACAGTTGATGTCGAGATTATTGAGATGTTTAGCCAGGATCAGTCCCTGACAGCTGCCACCTCCTCCGATAGAAACTCTGACGACGAAGCGCTGTCCGGTGCGGGAGCTCGGAGTTGCAACTTGGTGTCTGCGCCTTCACACGAATCTCCACCCATGACGGCAAGAGTGACAGTGGCACCAGCTACACGGCCGTGCAGGTTGTGTGAGATCATCCGTGTGCGGAAGCCTGACAGTGCTGGCTGCCGCCAATGCCTAATGACCAAAGACTATCAAAGTCGATCATGATGACGTCTTGAGCACTCGAGTCGGGACTTGTTCCCCGACCGCGATTTCTTGTAACTCTGAACAGGGCAATCTGCAGTCTCGAATACCTGCTGAGCCAACCTACAGTGTTGAAGCTTGCTGTCAATGTAGCCATGTCTATTCGAGTAATAACCTCATACTCGCCCTAACTAATAACGTTCGGTCTCTGATTGGTTGGATCACAAGTAAAATCCTCTGATTGGCACATTACAGAATTGACATCGCCGCCATCGACCATGGTGCGTTGACGTCTCCAGCGCCTCTTGCTCGAGCTCTCTGCACGCCTCTGACGCTTCTTCCGCTGATCTTTTAGTCCGTCACACTGCACACGACACTGGGCGACATCAAGATCGAAGTGTGCTGCGATACGGCGCCTTGTACAGCCGAAGTAGGCTCAAATACCCATCTTCTCAACATATTTTAGGCAGCTAACCCAATTTGTTTTCATTATTTGCAGAACTTCCTGGCACTTTG
This sequence comes from Phytophthora uliginosa, assembly GCA_024679075.1. NCBI lineage: Eukaryota > Oomycota > Peronosporomycetes > Peronosporales > Peronosporaceae > Phytophthora > Phytophthora uliginosa. The sequence goes on along the minus strand of JAIKVD010001050.1, from coordinate 2,090 downwards.
TGCTAGTGGGGCATATGATGGCACTAAATTCCATCGGTACAATATTTTTTTACGTGATGAATTTTTTTGTGAACTCTAATAATTTATATTGTTTTACGACAGCAACATGAAGGGCTTTATGGTGCAAGGAGGAGACCCGACGGGCACGGGCAAAGGTGGCCAGAGTATCTGGGGCGGAACCATCGACGACGAGTTCCACCCGCAGAATAGAGTACGTTACGCACAATTTTAGTGGAAGTGGAAGAAGAGACTTTATGACGGATTTATTGTTTTTATTTGGCCAGCACAACTGCCGAGGCATCGTGTCGATGGCCAACAGTGGGCCCAACACCAACAAGCAGCAATTCTTCATCGCGTACGCCAAGCAGCCGCACCTCAACAACGTCTACACTGTATTCGGCAAGTATGTGAAGATAGTTTCTTGGGGGGTTAGTCGATTACGATCTGTGTGTCGTATGTACTCGCGGCATGCGAGTTTATGTCGGTGGCTGGTGATAAACTAACTGTTGTAACTGAATAATGAAATAAATACTAACCATTCCACGTGACTTGATGTTTCGTAGGGTGATCGACGGCATGGACACGCTCGACGCCATGGAGAAGACGCCTGTGGACGCCAAGAACCGACCGCTCAAGGAGATCGTGATCAAGTCCGTCACCATCCATGCGAACCCCATCGCCGATATGTGAGGCTGGGATAAGTAGACCCTTCGACAGCGGTAGCGTAACAGCGAAAGCTCGCTTGTAACTATCCAGTATCCGCTTTACACAAATCGCGTCATGAAGAGCGTGATGTCATCCGGCTTCTTCGTCTGCATCTCCGCCATGACCTTGAGCTGTATGAGCGCGTAGTGATGCTTCCGCGACGGCCTGCGCAGCATTAAGTGGCGATCGAGTGTCTTCTTGCCCCTGTGTCGCTCCATTAGCTCTTGTGAGACTTTCTTATGGTCCACACCGCTAGCGTCGTCCAACAGGGCACCTTCAGCCAACTTCGTCTCCTCCAACGTCCGTTCACGATACTCCAGAACCGCCGCCGTAGCGAACGGATACAAACGACGTTCGCAGACGGCGCCCTCTTCCTGAGATGCAATATCCTCGTGCACTTTGGACATGTTCACGAGCTGGTCGCATACATTTTGCAATCCCGTGCCCTCTGAGTCCCACAGCTCCGGTGCCGCGAGCGCTGCGGTGATGTCGTCCTTGTACACATTATCTCCCAGTCCATCCGAGAAGGTGAGGCACACGTCACCCTCCTGCAACCCAACGCTCTGCACCACATAGTCCTTAGACACCACCTGTTCGCGCAGGTTCACAACCGTCGGCACGTTGAACTCGCGGAGGACAGCCAGCGTCTCGTAGACGACTGCTCCATTCCTCACCACCAAGCACTTGGAATCTCCCAGCGAGAACGTCATCAGCTTCCCAGTCCACCGGTTAAAGTACGACACGATAAGGGTCGTAGCCAGCCTCGACTTCCTGTGCTGGAAGCAGTTGATCCTCGCCGTCTTGACGGCGTCCACGACTGCGCTCTCAAAGGCCGTTTGGTCCAGGGGTTCTCTGTTATGGTTGGTCAGCTCCTCCAGCATCACTCGGACGCACCTCACCACCTCGGCCGACAAAATAGCCGACGACACGGGAGCTCCATCGTAATTAGCAAGAGACTGTCGCCCAAAGGGGGACGAGCCGCCGCCCGCCACAATGTGGAAGTAGCTGGTCGCTGCGCCGGCGTCTTCTCCGTGATACTCAAAGGCCGCCTGGGCATGTTGCAGCTGGTGCATCTCCCTCCACCTGAATCTGTGTCCGGGCACGGGCGTGGCCCTCCTGATGGGGTTATTGACCTTCATAGCTGTAGGCAGTCGCCAGCCTCCGTGAGCACCTTTGACACTTGATTTCTTCATGAAATGGTCCGATTGAGACCGGAACATGGCGAGCTTCTGGTGCGTCCGCGTGGACACCGAGTGGAAGGCGTTGACCAGAGCTTTGGCCGGCGACTGGGACGTCTGTGGACGCTGGAAAAGGTCCCCCAATGACGAAGCGCGACGCTTGCCGGACGAGGCGCGCGACGCCGGAGACGGCACAGGCGCGGGCAC
>JAIKVD010001049.1:0-13075 GCA_024679075.1 Phytophthora uliginosa | reverse complement strand
GACCTGAGCAAGGAGGTGCTGGTGCCGCTCACGGCCTCCATGTTCGTGCCCGGGCGGCTGGCCAGCAAGGAGCAGGTGCTGGTGGACGTGGGCACCGGCTACTTTGTGGAGCAGTCGGTGGCCAAGGCCGAACAGTTCATGGACCGGAAAGTCGACTTCCTGCAGAGCAACACGGACCAGCTCAAGACCGTCATCGAGGGCAAGCGCAACATGCTGGAGGCCGTGCTCATGATCATGCAGCAGAAGATGCAGGAGGCGCAGCGCAAATAGGCTCAGGAAACTGCAGCGATTCGACTACAAAATATAGGCCAGAAACACGAGTGACCAGTGCTGTGCTGCGTTTGTGTTGCGTTGCATTGCACGTTAACTCTCGAGTCGGCAGTGGGCTTCTCCCTAGTTGCTTGATCTGTGTCTTGTACTGTGGTCCTGTGTCTGTGGAGGTGCTTGGGTTGCTGTCACTGCACGTTGTGGTGTGGGTTTTTTCTTCTGGGTTGGGGTGGGGGTGGCTTGGCTTGGGTCGGTCAATAAATATGCACGAGTCCGTACGAGAGCGTCCAGAAGAGGATGAAGGACAGCGCCTGCGACATGACGCCCGCTAAGATAAAGGAGAAGGCGCTCGTGTTGAAGAAGAGCTGGACGTCCATGCCGAGCTTGACGACCCAGAGCGCCACGGCCGTGAACACGTAGGCGGCGGCCAGGAAGGCGAAGCCCTGCAGCCCCGTCATGCCCGTGATGCCGGCGATGTAGCCGGCGATGACGCACATGGACGTGTGCACGTACTCAACCGCCTTCTCGTTGTTTTTCATGTTCTCCATGGAGAAGAACTCGATCTTCTTGTCCTGCAGCGCCTCCATCCTTGGCGTCCGTACCTCGGGTGATCGATCAAACAAAAGTATCTGACGTTCAGTGTAAGGCGAAAGTGAAGGGGGGGGGGGTTCTGTTCTTAAGTGTGGTTTAAGTATCGTACTTATGTGTGGACCACTTCTACTTAGTGTTCAGTACACCATTCCTATGTTCGCGGTTTTTGATTTTGAATTCAAACATCCAAACTTTGAACTCCAAATGCTCGTTCGTGTGTCAGCTGCAGAGTGCAAACTCCCCCCTCGGAGTCCCCCCGCCGAGTCTGCACCCCAGCGTCGCTTCAATTGATCTGCCAATTGAGACAACCGGCAACGCTAGCTCATTACTTAACTACAGGTGCGGATAACGACTGTGCAATGAATGCTGCCATCCAGCTCGACTGACATCGTTGTCCATATTGCTGCTGCCAGTGTACCCATCACCAAACAACAGTACAGTAGTTATGACGGGACAGAGACGATCGAAGGTGGCGCCGAGGAGGTCGTGGCACTCCATGACGGGGCTGCTGCTGCACAGTCGCGCGCTGCACAGCACAATGGCGACGCTGGAGCACCAAGGCACCTGCGCTCGGTTGATGAGTGAGGTGCCCCGAGTGCGCAGCCCCAGACGACGAGCGATTGAGATCCAGGAGCCTCCGCGAGCTGCACCTGCTGCCAAGCCACTGGCCAAGCCACTGGTGTTCCGGAAGACCAAGCGGGAGCTGGAGCGAGAGCAACAGCAGCGAGCGCGAGAACAGCTCGAGATGCAACAAAGCAAGGAGCTCTGCGTGGTGGAGGAGAGGACAAAGGAGATCGGTCAGACGAAGCGCGCTCGCCCCAAGTGCGCGCGTATGCTGGAGTGGAGGACGTCGCAGTATCTGCGCACAAGGTCGGCGGGATCTATGCGCACACATTCGAGACGCCGCTTGCTGTTTTGAAGCTGCTACCAAGGAGGTCGATTGAGTCGATTGCGTTTAAGGTAACGCGGGCTCAGCTGGGTACCAAGCAACAATGGGTACTATGAACGGCAGCAAGTTTTTGGCATTTTTGATCGGGAAAAGCAGCCCAAGTGGCTGCCCATACAATAAATAGATACACGTCGTACCATCATCCCGAGTTGAAGCTACAGTAAACACAAATGCGAACTTAACACTATTAAGTCCGCAATATCGAAGCATTCACTATTGGAAAATCAGGCATGGGGCTGGAGGAGCTGGCGATGACCGGCGCGTACGTGTCGGGCGCCGTGTGCATCGTGCTGTTCACGCTGACCCTCAGCTGGCTGGTGGTGTGGAAGTGCGTGCTGGCCAAGATGCCGTTCGTGCAGGAGCTGTTCGACCTCAAGCCCAAGAAGCCGTCGGCGCACGACGAGAAGTCCATTTCTTTCCAGGACCGGTACCAGGCCTACAAGCGGGTGCGGCAGCAGCTAGCAACAACAACCTACACATACACATACACACAATAGCAATAATGGCTCATGTGTTGTGTTGCTGTAATTTTCATTGCAGAAGCGGAACGCGACGAGGATTTCTTAGAGAAAAGGAGAAAGCGGAGACGAGCTGCCAGGCCATCACAGCGAGCGCTCAGGAATAAACTATTGGCTTCATCTGCTCTCGTCTCTTGTGTCGTCTACCTGACCAGCCACTTGCCGCCGGTTGACTCCCCCCCGTCGCCATTCTGCTGCAGCTGCCGCACCAGCTCCAGGTACTCGTTGGAGCCTTCGGCGTTGCTGCTGAGTGCCACTCGGCTGCTGTTCTGCACCTCCACCGCCTTCCTCTTCTGAGCGGCCAGAGCCATCCTCTCCTCCAGTGAGAGCTTCGTGGACGCAGCTTGAGGCTCGACCGCCTCCGTGCGGGACTTGGCCAGCGCCTCCTCCCGCTTGCGACGGAGCTCCTCGTCTGCGTGCTGGTTGGCAGCGCCGTATTTGCGCTCCGCAGTGTCCGGATCCCACTCGCGCAGTGCGTCTAGTGTCGGCTTCTTGACTTGAGCCTGCAGCTCCGCCGGCAGCTCCCAGTAGCTCCGACCCAGCGCCATATTGAAATAGTACGTCCGCTGGGCAGAGTTTGGCAGCGAGTTTCGCAATGAATACGCGTCCGTCAGCTGAATGAACACGACTAGGATGTAGCTTGGTGTCTATAGAGGAGATGCAGGCGCTTACCCCGCTGTTTGGGTCCACGTGCTGCGTCCAGAAGCCCGTCTTCTTGGGCGTCTCCATGTGCTTGGTCGGTATCAAAAGTCTGATATGATAGTGATGAATGCGATCGGATTAGGGAGGGTTAGCTAGTACTGCGAACTTAACGCGGAGGGGACGGCGGCGGACCCCCGAAGTAGTTCCACACGGCCACATGCCGGTCCCAGGAGCAGGAAGCCACTAACCCATCCACGAAGAGACTGAAGTCGAAGCCGAAGACGAACTCGGAGTGGTGCTGCGCGTTCTGGAGGCGCGGATACGGCGACTTGGTGTTCCAGATGCCGACCGACATGTCGTAGGACGCCGAGGCGATCACGTCGGGGTCGTGCGGCGAGCACTTGATCTTCTTGACGGCATAGCTGTGTCCCGGGAGCATTCGCACCTCTCGAGCCGGGTTCCGGATGTCCTGTAGCGATAGAAAAAAGTCTTAGATGAGGAGGTTGAGACCCACCACACGTAACTTACCCAGACTTTGATCGTGCAGTCGGCCGATCCAGAAACGACTTCGAACTGGTTGTACTTGTTCCAGTCCAGAGCGAGCACTTCGTTGCCATGGGCAGCGATGGTAGTAACCGAGCGCGCGCTGTTGAGGTCCCAGACCTTGACAGTTCCATCCCCCGAGCACGACGCGACGAGCGAGTTGTTCTGCGTGTTCCACACCGCGTTGTACACGGCGCTCGAATGCTCTGCCAATGTCAGCACCGAGTGCGGTACTTCCGGCTTCCAGATCTTCACGCTGCCGTCCCACGACGCCGACGCGAACGAGTCCTTCGCCACCAAGTTCCAGTTCACCCCGGACACCTCCTGCTTGTGCTCGTGGAAGTTCTGGACCGGGAACTGGTCGCGCGTCTGCAAGTGCCAGAGCTTCAGCGACCCGTCGGCGCAGGAGCTCACCAGCTGCTGGCCGTGGCTCTCACTCCACGCGCAGTCGTACACGCCCTGGGGCGTGTCAAAAGCTCGCACCTGTCCCCCAAACCCAAACTCAACGCAGTAAGCTCCTCCCCCTTTAAAGCTGCAACAATCAATCACAAACCGGAGCCAATCCCCCCGCCGGCAGCAGCTCGTACACGTGCTGGCGTCCGTTGCCCACGATGCCGAAGTATTGCGCTGTACCGACCGCCACCAAATTGTCCACGAAGGGGCTGAACTCCACCTGATTAAGCGCCATACAAGCCCCAATAATGACGTTAGGCGCGCGATTCTTGCGTGACACATTGCGGATATCTATACGCAACGCGTACGGAGTAGCCGTGGAGCTCCGTCTGCGTGTGTCGCGGCTGCAGGAACATGGCGCCACTCGGTGCGAATGGCCTTTGAGCATCCGACGTCGACGCAAGCTCGTGTGGAAGCTGAAATGGTACAGTGTGCCACCGTTAACTTCAAGTCTATAATTGTAAATAGATGATATTTAATTGCAGAATTAGTATTGACAGTCAATAAGCTCAGTTCGAAAATACAGCAACGACATGAGGCGTCTCTGTGGGCACGTGCTCCAACTTGCAGCCCTCGCGGCGACGGTAGGAAGCGCGGAATGGTACGTAATGAAGCTGCATCTTGTTCTACGCTGTCTTAGCTGTCTATAGCTACCCCGTTCGTCCCCACCCGTTGTATATTGACGCGGTAATTGGAAATTATCTGTCATCATTGACAATATTGTCTTTTTCTGTATGCGTTTTATGCTATTGCAGTCTGGAGCTCTCAGGCCGGCAACTCACCAATGTTACGGCTTCTGGCAGCGGCTCGACGCTCGCCTTCACCTTTTACATCGACGATGCCGTTGTGTCGCAGCTCTCGGCGTCGGACCTCGCCCAGGAGAAGACCCTACTCCTGCAGAACAATTCGCTCACCAGCATCCCTGCGACGTTATTCCAGACGGCCAGCAGCCTCACCTACATGTGAGTCTACACTTCCTGACAATATTACTTGAATTGCAAAATTAATTGGTGATTTGTTTTGTTTTTGGTATGCAGAGATATCTCGGACAACCCGTTGACGGGGCTAGAAGCGCAATCTTTTGTCAACATGTCAAATCTCCAGACTGTCCTGTAAGTTTTATTTATTTAATTTTTATTGTTGGGCTTGTAGTTATATATTGACAGTTCCCGTGTAGTTGCACCAACACTGAGGTGACGGTGCTGCTGACGAACTTGGCGATGGGTTGTCCGTTGTTAAACACTGTTTCGTTCAATGGGAGCACTATCCACACAGTCCAGTCGCAAGCGCTGGTGAATCTGCCCAAGCTGCAATACATGTATGCGGTGAAGTTTTTTGTTTGCTTGAGTTGTTGTACCGCAGCCTACCTAATCCGGTGTGTTTTGTTCAGCTTGCTGGCTCAGAACAACGTGTCGACGATTTATGGAGACTCGTTTGTGAATTTGACGGCGCTGCATACGCTGGACCTGAGGTATAATGAGCTGCAGTCGATCCCGAATGGGCTGTTGACGGCGTCTTCGTCGTGGAAAGCCCTGGACTTCTCCCATAATCGCATCCTGGAGGTGCCCTCTGGCATTCGGAAAGCTGTCGCGGAAGGATACGTGTGCGTTGAGTGTGCTGGAGAGGACAGAATGGATTTTGGAACTTTGCTCTCACCTGACTTGAGTGTTGTGAATGAATGCAGTTCTTTCGACTATAACGAGCTCGTGGAGATCGATGAAGGTGCCTTCGCTGGAGCTTCCGAAATCAATGAGCTTCGCCTGGCATCCAACGCCATTTTCACCATCAATTCCAAAGCATTTTCGGGGATGTCAGCGTTGAGAAAATTGTACGTGCTTCTTTCCTCCGGACGACTTGGTGCAACCACGAACGTTCTGACTGAGTACTGTTACTATTGATTAGGAATTTAAGCGACAACGTTATCTCAGTTGTCGATGAGGACGCGTTCGAAGATATAGACGGACTCCAGGAGCTGAGGCTAGCCGCCAATAACATTCACCGGCTCACGCTGTCGTCGGTTCCAGCCAACCTCGAAGTTTTAGAGCTCCAAGAAAATCTGATCAGCCTCATGCCTAATTTTCCGGACCACTTTTTAGCCTCCGATCTGGTTTATCTGTGTGTGGAGTTTTCGCAGTGTGTTGTATACCACGTATTGCCACTGACGATGTCGTCTATGTGTGGCAGGAATATGAGCCGCAACTACCTGTGGTCTATCGCGACGAATGACGCCCTCACACCGTATACGGGACTCGTGACATTGTATGTTTGAAAAGAGTGCCTTAGGGTCGATGCACCCTTGTCGCAACTGACGCTGTATTCTTGCGTGGTATTTGCAAGAGATCTCAGTAATAACCGGATCGTTAACTTCAGCTCCGCCGTGTTTGATCCAATCATGTCTACCATCGAGTACATGTACGAAGTAAATATGTTTGTTGAATTTCTATTCACTGCGCTAATGGCTAACGAATGTGTTCCAGGAATTTCGACTCGAACCTTATCACATCTATCCCCAGTACGAACTTCATCCCGCTTGTCAAAAAGCTGCTTACCAACATGTACGCTCATGCGGTTTCTGCAGCGTTTAAGATTTGAGTAACGCTTACGCTTTCTTTTCTGTCTGGCTATTTGACTGCGAAGCACTCTACTTAACAACCCGGGCATCGGGTGGTCATCGCATGTGGATATGCGCAACGATTGCCCGAACGGCAGTGTTTTCGAGGAAATCAACTTAACATCCTCTACAGGCTCCGACGTGGCACTCTACGGCTGCATTCAGTGCGTTGCGGGTACCTTTCACGACAATTCGACCGGGACATGTGTGGCGTGCAGCGAAGTGTCGTCTCGTGCGTATTCAGAGGAAGATGGTGCCACAGCGTGTTTGTATTGCCCATACTCGTCCGACCTGGAATCAGACCGCACAATGTGCAAAGACTTCGAGTGCAACGTGCTATGTTGGCTTACGCTATCGATGGGAATCGCGATTCCGGGGATAATCTTCAGCAGCAAGTTCTTACTCTACCTGATCATGAAGAGCTCCAAGCGTACACGCAAGATGGACATCAAGGAGCAAGAGGCCATGAATGATTGGCGTATGGGACTAATGATGCAGCAGTTAGCCGAGCCCACGAGCCCGAGCGATTCACTCCTCGACGATGAGATTGATGATGATGCATCTGATCGTGGTGAAATGCCATTCCGCATCTACGACCTCCCGGAAGAAACAAAAGACCTGGTGCTGAGCACCTTGCGAGATTACTTTCAGATTCGAAAGGAGAAGCGCTGGCGTGCACTTCCTCCGGGTGAACAAGAGGCGACGCGTGAATGGAATGACGTGGAGTGGGAGACGTTCCACATGCACCGGATCCTCAGTCGCAGCTACCATGGTGAGATTTTCCTGGGTGACTACTGCGGTACGCAAGTCGTCGTCAAACGTATGATGACGCTGCGCTTCGAGGTCAAGGAACTCGCCGACACTATCAAAGACGTGGAACTATTGGGCTCTTTGCATCACCCGAACATCGTTGCTTGTCTGGGTACGATGTGGTCAGATCCTGAGCATTTGTGCGTCATTTCTGAATACGTGAAGGGTGGCGATCTAGCCGCTGCGCTCGAGGTCGATGCTCTGGACCGCCCCAACTTCAGCAGTTCATCGTTGTCCCAAACGTCTGCTGCATCGGCGCTAGAAAACCTGCCCGGTGAGGATAACGACCCCACCCCGTCTCAAGCTACAGCTTACGGAATGTCGAAAAGCTCGTTGGTGACACGCTTCCAGATGGCTTTGGACATTTGCAAGGCGCTAGCTTACATGCACAACAAGGGCATTTCGCATAGCGACCTGCGAAGTCGGAATGTAATGGTGACCGAGCTGTTCCGGTGCAAAATTGGCGACTCTCGTCACCACAGTCGTGACGACAAACACCATGCTACACACGTTCTTCTTGTAGAACCCCCAACGACGCAAAGTTCAGACTCGGAGGAGGAAGACGGAGAAGGCGTGCGGTTTCTCCAGCCAGAAAGAAGAACTTCCCAACAGCAGGCTGGACCGATGCTACCGTTAGTGGCACCGGAAGTGCTACATCACAACTCGAGACACCTTCACGTTGACATCTACAGCGTTGGAATTCTCCTACTGGAACTTTGGTTCCACTCGTACATTTTCTTCCAGAACGACAAACCAAACGACGACTTTGAGCCGCGGAGTCGACCGAAGAAACTGAGGCTGAGCATCGATCACGAGGACGAATCAAAAAGTGCAACTGGGAGCAAAGAGGAAGCGTCCCTTCCCAGGACTGCCAGTGCCGTCCAGAAAGGCAAACTGCATAATGCTGCAATGCATCACTTCATGAGCAAGCTTCGCATGCTGGCGAACATCGGCGGCACAGATGGTGAAGCAGACGAGAGCAGTTTCGGCACCACACCAACGTCTTCTGCGGCCTCGTTGACCGTATCATTGTCTTCATCAAGTGCCATCGTCGACAAACTGTCTGGTGCAATTGAAGACTGCCTGCACAGCGACCCGAAGAAGCGGCCGACCGCCAAGAAGCTGGTCGATATCTTCCAGTTCTTCTTGGATGAAATCAGCGCTGCATAGAGCAACTAACTAGCTCTTCATATTTATGAATACAGTTGGGACTGCACGGCATCACTTTGGCGTCCCACAGCTGAGCTCAAGACTGTCACTGACTGGGACGGGCAATGCTAGCTGAGATATTCTGCCAGGATTCCAACTGTCGGATCGAGGCTCAAGGCATCCCGTTGAGGCCTTGTCCCTCGCCATCTCCATTTTGGCTTTTGCCTGGAAACCCCAACGAGCTCGCCGGGACGCTCCGCTTCAGCAAGAAAGTGACCACACGCCGCTTCTCGTACCGCGCACATTCGCCCGAGATGTCATTTTGGCCGTGTAACTCATCGAGCAATGAGGGCTTGGTCAAGAACCTCAAGCGCACGGGCGTCGTCAGCTCGGACGCCGTTTTCAACGCGATGATGAAGACGGATCGTGCCAAGTACCTGGCGCAGATCGAGACTCCCGACGGAGGGCACGTGGGCGAGTTGGAAGCGTACCAGGACGTCCCGCACCCGATCGGCTATCACCAGACCATCTCGGCGCCACACATGCACGCCCACGCCATGGAACTGGGCTACGCGGCGATCAAGGACGTGAAACACCCGCGTATCCTGGACGTGGGAGCAGGCTCCGGGTATTTGACGGCGTGTCTTGGTCGGATGGTGGAAGACAAAGGCGGGCATGTGTTCGGCCTGGAGATCGTCCCGGGCCTCGTGCAGTTCGCCAAGAAGAACATCCAGATGGCCGACAGCGACTTGATCGACCGAGGGATCGTGTCCGTGCGCTGCCACAACGGATGGGACGGACTGCCGAATGAAGCGCCGTTCCACTACATCCACGTGGGAGCTGCAGCCGAAGTCCCGCCACAAGCACTCATGGAGCAGCTCGCGGATGGCGGACGCCTCGTGCTGCCGCTGGACGAGCCTCGTGGCGGCCAGATCTTCGTGGAGATCACGCGACATGGCATCAACTTCTCGCAGCGCCGACTCTTTGGCGTCTGCTACGTGCCACTCGTGAGAGAGCGCAAGCTCAGCTGAGGCGGACCACCCGAGAACCATGCAGTCAAGCTGAAGTTGCCGTGGTTCCGTCTTCCCAGAAAGTATTTACCATCCATAGTTTTGCTAGTTTGACCGTATCAACCCCAAAAGAATTCGACCACAACTTCAACTTGAGCTTTTCGCTGTTCGTACACTTGTCTTAGACGTCACGTCCTCCCAGTTGCCTTCGGCTATTCCAACGACTAATCGTCCTCGTATTTTTAGTGAGTGCTGGCCAGGTTCGAAGCTGAGCCCGCTCGTCGCATGTCGAGGTCAACCGGTTGAGCTGCTGGTGCTCAGTGGCCTGGGCAGTCGCATGAGACCTGCTGGAGTGTCCAGCTCTCCATTCTGGAACCTTCAAGCCAAGCTGAGACCTTCCTGTCGCTTTGGTTCCCTCCACGACAGCCAAGCTGTGAAACTCGCGACGCGCTCGTCACCAGAGGGGAGGCCATGGCGCCCATGATGCCGCTTTGGCCTTGCAGCTCGTCCACCAACGACGGCCTAGTGCAGAACCTCCAGAAGGCTGGTATCGTGCGCTCCGATGCTGTATTCGATGCTATGAAGCGCACCGACCGAGCGCTGTTTGTCCCGCGAGCTGTGCAAGATGAGGCATACCAGGATTCACCATGCCCCATCGGCTTCAACCAGACCATCTCAGCGCCTCATATGGTACGTGAACACGAGCTCCACCGGATCCAAACGATAACCTTGACCACTCTGTTGGGTTGTGTGGCCAGCATGCACACGTACTCGAGCTGGCCCACGCCACGGTTGCAGGTGTGCTCAAGCCGCGCGTGCTTGATGTGGGTGCTGGATCCGGTTACTTGACTGCCACGCTTGCCCGCCTGGTGGACGATTCGGATGGCCGCGTGTTTGGACTCGAGCTGCTACCGGCACTTGCTCAATCTGCGCGTAAGAACGTCCTGAACGCGGCTCCTGATCTGATGAAGAGCGGCGTGCTGTCACTCCACTGCTACAATGGCTGGCATGGGCTACCTGCTGAGGCACCATTCCACTTCATTTTCGTTGGAGCAGCAGTCTCCTCTCCGCCGCAGACTCTGTTGGACCAGTTAGCCGACGGCGGACAGCTTGTAGTTCCTGTTGACGACCCACGAGGGGGACAAGCACTTGTTGGCGTCACTCGTCGCGGATCCAGCTTCACCCACCGCAAACTCATGCCCGTGTGCTTCGTTCCACTCGTCCGCGCCGAAATTCACAAGAAGCGGCGTGGGGTCAGCATCACTGGAGACACGGAGTTCCCGGGATCAAAGGCGCTACACACCTCGCACTCGTTCCGCGCAATCCGATAGATTATCATAGAGAAAACATATCGTTGTGATAGACATTTGAAACCCTTGAACATCCCCTGCATCTATTTAGTTAGTTACCTTACCGGACCGTCAGCCTTAAGCATCCAGTACATTGTGCAGCTGCTCGACGAAGTACTGGATCTCGTCAATCTGAATTTCCATCACGGCACTCGTGAAGCCGTCCTGTCGGAAGTTGGCCCCTGTTTCACCCGCAGCTAACTTGAACGCTGTACCCAGCGTGCTGTGCAAACATTAAACAACAAAGTCAGCACTGCATTTTCGACATAACGCGTCACAGGAAGGCACTTGAAGGCATATACGTACTTCCGGTGGATCTCGCCGGGCGTGGACGGACACGTCAGTCCAACAACGAGGAAGCAGTTCTGGGCTGGGTTGCGCGTGATGAGTACCAACGGGACAATAGACTTGTTGGCCACAGGAGCCTCTTCCTCTGCGTCGCCGTCCTCGCCATTCTCGCCATCTTCTCCCTGCGGTTTTCTCCGGGCGGGAGCGTTGGGTCCACCCCACTTCCCACTCGCACGGTGAACGTTGAGCAAGAAGAGTGCTAACTGGGTGAGCACGTTGGCGTTCGCAAAGAGCTCTTGCTCACGCTCTGGTACGTTCAAGCAGACGTAACGGAAGTGCTTGACGCGCACAAGAAGTTTGCGCTCCATAATTGACAGTCCCACACGGACAATGGCCTGCTTGAGCGACATGGCTACCTTGATGCCGCTCTCCATCAGCTTACTGGATGTCACCGACTGACATGCAAGAGCCGTGTGTGCTAGCATGAAGTTTTGCTGTCGGAAATCGTCTTGGGGGGATTCTTCGGCAGCCTCCGCGTCTTTATCTTTTCCATCATTCTCAGCAATAGCACTGGTAGAAGACATGATAGAGTCTAGCGAGAAAAGTCTTGTCAAGGAATTCTGCTGCTGGTGCTGCATTTCTGCCTCAAAAACTGCACCGACGTAGCTCTCGGGGGCCTCCAGTAGAGCTTGGAGTCCGCACACAGCATCCGCTGCGCACAGTTGGTACTGAAAGGCAAACGTGCGCTTAAAGGAGCCGTAGAAGAGCTCATCAAGACCAAACTCGGGTGCCATCTCCTGAGTCTTTTCGCGCAGCATCTGCTTCATCTCCAGAGGCATGTACGAAAACTTCTGCTGACTCTGCCTGAGAGAGAAGCCCATACGGGCCAAGAACCTGTGCAGCGCCGTATCCCCCGCACTGTTTCCGCTATCTCCTGAAGCGTTGCGAGCACCAACGCGTCGTGCCTGATCATGGTAGAGCCCAAGTTTGGAAGCCACGTAATCCGAGTAGTACATGGCCTCATACAGAGACCAGTGGCGGTAGCACATGAAGCGGTACTCCTCTTCAAAGCTGATCTTGCCGTCATCGTAGCCTGGGTGCCTGTCCTCCTCTCCATTAGCTCCAGGTCCACTGGACGGCGTTGGTGCATCGATGGCCAGCACTTCGTCCTGGAACTTGGTGACCATGAGGTTGTAGTTGTCGGCGTCGATCTCCTCCAGCACGAACTGCTTGGTGAGTCCAATGATGGCGAACCACAGCAAGTCCCGCTGCGAGCTGTTCACCTGCTGGGCCAGCTCAAACGCCACCGTAGCGGCCGGCGCGCCATGGAACGAGCCCCGATAGTAGCGCAAGATCTCCTCGCGACGGCGCCTCTTGGCCATCAGGACACTCTCCTCCACCGGCTCCTCCGCAATGGCAATCACCTCCTTCTCCTCGTCCTTCTCATCTTCCTCTTCTCCTTCCTCCTTCCTCCTCTTGGGACTCTTGTCCATGTCCTCATCTCCCTCTTCTCCCTCGTCCCTCTTCCTCTTCTCCTTGGCCTCCTCCCCCGTCTCCGTATCCTGCGTGTCCTCCGTCCCGAACGCGACCTCTGCTTCTCCCTCACTCTCACTCTCTTCTTCTTCTTCTGCTTCTTCTTCTTCTTCTTCCTCCTCTTCTTCTTCTTCGTCAAAGTCCTCCACCTCCAGGTCCGGCCCGAACGCCGGGTAGTCCTCGAGCGCCAGCGCGCCGTCGTCGAACACGACGATCTGCTGATGCTCGTCGTAGATGTTGGCCAGGTGGATGGGTCGGTGGCTGTCCAGCACGTAGCACTTGACGTGCGGCGGCAGCGCCAGCAGCTTGGCCACGTCCACGATGGCGCCACAGTTGAGCAGCACCACGGAGCGCAGCTCGCC
>JAIKVD010001048.1:0-13081 GCA_024679075.1 Phytophthora uliginosa | reverse complement strand
CTCTGCGTCGGCCTTCTTCTTGGGCTCGGGCTTCTTGGTCTTCTTGGGGCTCGGCACCTTGAGCTCCTCCATCTCCTGCGCCTCGCTGCCGAACTCCTCCTCGTCCAGCGCCAGCTCCAGCCGCTGGATCAGCTCCGTCTTCAGCCCGTTGGAGCTCAGCCCGCGCGACTCGAGCGCCGCGCGTAGCTCGCTCACCTTCATCTTCTTGGGGTTCATGGGCGCCGCGCTGGTCATCGTGATTCGGATCAACCCTTCGGTAAAATTCAGAGTGAACGGAGCCTACGGGTAACGTCAAGACCGGCGATTGGCGGGAATCAACATGTCCTTGTTTAGTCATTTTGATACAATTCCCAAGTGAAGCGCGTGATCCATATGCAATGATGGAATCCTAACGTGGATTAGCATACAGTTCCTGTAACATGGATCCCAAGTTGGCACTCCCAACTTCGAAGCAAGGTTGTTTGTTAAGCTTGCTGTCGTTAAGCTTGCTGCAGCTAACCGTAGCGATCTCAGGCATCTCTTTTTCCTAGTATCTCTTCGGGGCCGTGAAGTCCTTGGTCCACTGCGCCATGTCGATCGGATGCGACTCCTCCGACGCGGAGCTGTCCTCCTCCCACACCTTGATGGTCTTGTCCGCCTCGCACGTGATGAACCGCCTGAAAAAGACACACAGCATGACAAATCGTCACTCAAAACAGACAACAACACATCATTCCAGTGCAACACTTACAGGCCCGTCTTGTCAAACGTGGACGCGAAGATACCCGTCTCGCTGTCTAGGGAACCGGGCTGCGCCTTCGTCGAGTCGCTCTGGAAGCAGTAGCCCGTCTGATAGTCCCAGAAGTTCATCGATCCATTGTCGCCGCACGACGCCATCACGCCGTCCTGGTTGATCGAAATCGAGTTGATGATGGCGTTGTGCGTCGAGAAGTTGCGCAGGAAGCGGCCTTGCTTCGCCTCCCACTTCTTCATGTTGTCAGCGGCGCCCGTCATGAACGTGTGGTCCTGTAGAAGAGCAAGCAACACCAGCTCGATCAAATACTGATTCCAGCAAATGGGTGTGAGCACGAAAACAAAGTCTTACTGTTGGGGACTTTGTGACTGCGCGGATAGCCTTCTTGTGGTTTGTCAGCGTTGTCATCACCTTACCAGCGGCAAGATCCCACAGCTAGCGAACGTATACAGCACGCATACCGTCAGATATTCCGTTTTGAAGCAGAGGATACTCACGTGAATATACCCGTACCTTAACTGTGCTATCACTAGATCCCGTGATAATCTGCGGATCCGTCGCTTGAGACTCCATGGCCCACACTGTGCCCTGGTGACCAGAAAGCACGTGGATTTGGTTCTTTGTCCGCATATCCCATACCTACCGAGAAGTCACAAGCGAATCAAAGCGTTACTCCTCTGTCATGTGCTCCAACAATTATGACGAATACTTACTCGGGCGACGGCATCGCGACCGCCAGTGACGAGAATGTCTAGCGTCGGATGCACCTTCAGCGAAAATACTCCGGACAGATGGCCGTGATAGCTCCGAATCACCTTGTTGTACTCAAGGTCCCAGCACAGCACTTTCTTGTCTTCACCAGCAGAGAAGAGGTACGGGTGGCGCGGGCTCACTTCTAAGCCACGAATGGCGTTGATATGGCCCGTCAACGTAAGCTTCAGCTGCCCTGAGGCCAAGTCCCACACCTTGATTGTCCGGTCGGCCGAGCCCGTGACGAACCAATCGTTGGTCGGGTCCACAGAGATCGAGCGCACCCAGCCCAGGTGTCCAGCGATCACGCGCTTGAGCTTCCACGGTGCGTGCCACTTGGGCTTGGGCACCTCCGTCGCTCGGCGACGCACAATCATGCTCGAGCCAAACTGAGCTGCCGTCTCTGTCTGCTTCTTGTACTCCACCACCGCCGAGGAGGCATCTCCGTTGACATTTGCCGCCGCACTACAACAATAATTTATCAGAAAAAGACATGAATCCATTCAGAACTAACTCAAATATGCGCAACACGTACATCTTCCGCTTCTTGAGCGCCAGCTCCTCCTCGGCCTCCTTCGCCACCTGGTCCACAAACGACGGCTTCTCTGCTGCCGAGTCCTCACCTGCAATTGAAATCCCAGGGGCTGAGGGCACCGGGTGGCCACCCACCACCACATCCGCCGGAGCAGGAGCAGGACCCGGAGCTGTAAGTGTGGCCAACTCCGAGGCTGTGGGAGTTGTGTCAACAGTTGCAGTAGCCGCTGCTTTAGGCTCCAGCAGCGCCTCGGGGAAGTCCAGTAGGTAGGTGTCGTTCAGCTTGGTACGCACGCGCACTTTCTTGCTGGTTATGGGGCGATTGAGAGGAGATTAAGTTAGTTCGGCCAAGCATCCACCAATTCAGTGGCAGGTTGTCCGTACATGGGCGCGTAGTCGAAGGCCAAGGCGGCGCTGCGCTTCGTTAGCGCGAACATCTCTGCGGTACGGAGCACTGATGCCTCGATCTGGCGCTCCAAGTCCACTGCCGCGGCATCCTCCGAGGGCGCCATCTTCGTCATTGTCTCCAGTAAAACAGAGTTTGATATTGTAAAAGGGCCAATTAGAAATATTAGAAAATATATGTATTTTATGGACTTTAGTAGTAAAAGATCCCATATACCGAATCTATCGTAAAATAGTAACAATAAAATATTAAATTTACCATAAAATATTAGGAGAGGTATTATTAATATAATGCCATGCATTTTATTTATAAGTGCTAACGTCAGTAGTACAGCCATGTTCCTCTTGTGCAGCACGTTGCACGCGCTGGCGGGCGGCATCTTCTACGCCTACTTGATCCACGCCATTGATGTCGTCATCAACCAGATGAAGGACCAGTCCGGCTCGGGCTCCGATACCACCCAAGCCGACGTGGCCGTGAGCCAGTTGCTGCACAACGACAGCAAGGGCGACGGCGGCGAGGCCGCGTACATCACCAAGCTGACCCAGGATGACGTCCCGCTGTCGACCGTGCTGACGGTGCTCCTCCTGGCCGAAAATCTGTTTTTTTCCTCAGTGCGTATTGGATTTTTCTTTTATCCAGGGAACTGTTCAAGCTCGCGATGCGGACGTTGGATCGAGGGGAGCAGAACGAGAAGGCCACAATCGTCAAGTATGTGTGGCGCGGGTGGGTGATTATAGGCCTGTTCCTCGGAGCGGGACTGGCGAGTGTTATTGTCCATGATGGGTACAACCGCGCCTACAAATATTTGAGTTTCGTGGAGCTTGGAGGGATTATTTTCTCGGTTTTTTACGCTACCGGGGCGTTGGTGGTGTTGAGATTTTCGGGCAGGAAACACGAACATATTCATGGCGTCGTGATGGCCTCGCCGCTGTATCGAAGGCTCAAGCTGCTGATGATCGTGTGTGCACTTTTCACGCTGCCGAACTGCTTTTTGCAAGTTACGCTGCTGTGTATGCCGCAGGACAGGGTGGACGCGGTGCCGGATTACGTGGTTGGCATTGTGACGATGCTGTATTATTTGTTCGGAGCTGCGCAGGCAGTAAAACTCACTAAAGTTTCCGCCTTCTGCGCAGCGACACTGGTTCGCTCGCTATGTCAAATTCAGGTCGGAATTCCGCGTACAGTTCCCAGAATCAGGTATTAATACACATCGAGGCCTCCGATAGCTGCGAAGAATACCAAGAGCACGTAGTTGCACCAGATCGGTTGCCGGTAGATGGACCGAAGCTGAACGTCCATGCCGCAGTGTGCTGCTGGAAGGTGATCGAGAAGAAGAGGACCGTCGCCATGTGGTTATCCGAAAGCAGCCACCACTTGGGCACATCAACATCGTCGGGCGAGAACGGACAGTACCAAACCTGGTGCGTCAGCATGCGAGCGCCGCAGCACGAGTAAATGACGTTGATAGCCTCCTGGCCGAAGATCGACAACAACGTCCGGGTGAGGCTGGAGGTTTTCAGCTCTTTCAGCAGTTTCGATAGTGTGATCACGTACGAGCATTCCGACAAGAGTGAAGCCGTCGGCCAAGATCTGGTAGTACTGGAACAGGCGAAGCACTGTCAATCAGGCAGTACACGATGAACTTCACCGGTCTTTACAAAGAATACATAGTATGCTTATATGTACTGACGGTGGACTCAGTTTCCCTATTTACTTGAGTGGCTCGGCGTGACTCAGCAGATGACCGGCGTCGTGTAGCTTCTCAGTTTGATTTGTGCTTGGTTCTTGGTACTTGCTCGTGCTGCACAGGACGCCTAAATCATCATGGCCTCATCAGAGATGAGCTCTTCCGCCGGCGAGTCGTCCGCCGCGTCCGATTCATCGTTGTTGTCCCAAACAAGGTCGGACAGCGACGCGCTCAGCTTCTTGTACGCGTCGTGGAACTTGAGGCACGCGCCGCTCGTACGCCGGAACTCCACCACACACCGACCCGGGGCCTACAGCAACAATTTCGATACAACCACGTCACGTCAGCACACGTCTAGTCGGCCATTCCAGTACGCATACAAGTGTCGGCAGCCAAAACACACAGACACACAGCAAGCAAGCACCAGAGGTAGAGCGACAAGCAGTGTGAAGCTGCTAGTTGCGGTCACGGACCCTCCTCCGCTCGCTCGCAACAACGACGTGCTCAGGCTGCCGCCGGTCGTCCTCGCAGGGGCTCCTTACATTGTCTAGTGAGTAGATGCGCACGGCGAAGCCCACATCCTCGGCATCCGCAGTCATCGTGCCCTTGGTTTTAAAGCGGTCCATGTGGACCACGAAGCGCGCCGAGTGCTCAGTCAGCGCCTTCTCCACGCGCGTCTGCAACTCCGTGGCCGTCCGGTTCGACTGGAAACTGGTATAAAGCGCCACGCTGGCAGCCGGGTAGGACGGCGCCTTCTTCGAACTTACCTCTGCCGCCGCAGGTACCGCTGCGGTCGGAATTGCCATGGATCGCTCGACGTCCATATTGAACGGGTCGAACTCCTCGTCCTGTTGCTGCAGGCGCTGCTTGGCAGCAGCACGCAGCTTCTCCTCGCGCTCCTTGCGCTTCTCCTCCTCCACCTGCAGCTTACGACTGAGAAGCTCAGCACGCAGCTCCTCGGGTGGCACTGCGTTCTCCTTGAACCAGGGATGTGTCTTGATCTCCGCAAGCGTGATACGCTCCTGCGGCTTCACGTTGAAGATGCGCGTCATGAGCGACATGGCACCAGGCGAGAACGTGGCGGAACGGGCGTGCGCCGCCCAAAAGGCTTCGTGCTGCTTGGCAGCGCAGGCTCTGAACCACCAGTCCTGGTTGGTGGCGATCTGGAAAGGTGGGAACCCCGCCAGCATGATAAATAGCACCACTCCCGCCGACCAGACGTCGGCCGGTTCTCCTTCGTACGGCAGGCAGGACAGCACCTCCGGGCTCATGTACCCTCTGGTGCCGCACTGCGTGTACAGCTCGGCAACGGCGCCATCGGTTCCCTCTCTCAGTCCTGACAGGCCGAAGTCCGCGATCTTCAACGCGAAGCTCTCGTCCAGCAGCAGGTTCTCCGGCTTGACGTCTCGGTGGTACACCCCCTGCTCGTGGCACGCCTCCAGACCGGCCACGAGCTGCTGGAAGTAGGCGCGCGCGATGTTCTCCGAGAAGCAGCCGGTGTACATCATGAAGTCGAAGAGCTCGCCGCCCGTGGCCAACTCCAATACGATGACGATCACCTGCTTGCTGCTGCCGTCCTTCTTGGGGTACGGCACGTCGTCGTGCACGGACAGCAGCCGCAGCACGTTGGCGTGCGAGACGCGCGACATGGCCTCCACCTCGCGGTAAACGTTGATCATGGCCTTGCGGTGCAGCTTGGCCATGTCGATGATCTTGAGCGCCACGCGCTGGTGCGTCACCGTGTCCACGCCCAGCTTCACCTTGCCCTGGAGCCCGGAGCCCAGCGTCTGCAGAACCTGGAACTGCGCGAGCATACGCGGCTGCTGTGACGGCTCGGCGGCGGCGGATTGTTGCTGCGGCGGGTACTGCGCGGCATCCATGTTGGTGGCTGGCGCCACAGGCGCGGAGAACAGCACGGACGTCATCGGCAGCCTGGTGTTCTCTTCCCTGCAGGTTGGCAAGTCCCACGTCAGGGCGAATAACGGAATTATACGAGTTAAGTTCGTGTTAAGTTTGATTAGGAATGCCGGTATTTGGATCTGAATGATGGTCGTAGCCACACTATCCAAAGTACGATAAAAATACCTTCGGACAATTATACTCTGTAAGAAAGGGGCGTAAAAAGGTGGAAGGTCGGTCGGTCACGAATTTTCAGTTGATCCGTTTAAATCCGCTATTTTGACCCTACCGCTATCGTTGAAAAGCTCGTACTGAAACGTTTTAAGCCAATCAAACGTCAGTTCGACTGGCAACTCCATTTTCAAACTAGGGCTATGCTTAGGCTGGGATAGCAAACCAACTGGAAAAGTAACCGTTTTTAGTTTAAGATTAAAGTGCGCAGTTGTATTGAGGGCATAGATTACACTATCGGATATTATGCGGCATCCACTGCAAAGCTCACGGCCACTGCCAACCCAGTATAAAACCATGTTATTAACGTGGAAACAGTAACTACTTTTCTGCAGCTTCTGCATGTAATACCGACGCAAATAAGTTAACAACTTGGGGGTGTCAGAATTGACAAAAAGTCGCGCGAAATCACATGTTATTTTCGCGTGAAATAACACGCCATTTTCCGGAAAATATCATGTTATTTCCCGATCTTCAAATCACACAAACGAAATCACCCACCTCCGGAGGTGGGTGATTTGGCCAAATCACATGTCATTTGAGCGGAAACCTGTGATCCGCCACAGGAAAGAAGCCCTCAGTTTGCTTTTTCTCTCAGACAGAGGCAAGCCCCTGACCAGATAGCACCGCGCTGCTGCACGTAGCCTCACTGCCAGCCTTAGCGCTCAAGCCGAGTGGATCTGCTACCACCACGAGCGGGCCTGCGACGAGGAGTGGGCACTGCAGAATCGCGTCTGCACTGCACGCGCGGGCATTGCAGACGCGATTCGGACCCTTCGCAGCCACATCAGCTCGCAGTGAGATGCTTACTTGCTCTGTCGGAGAGCAATTAAGCATCTCACTGCAAGCTGATCTAATTTTCGGCATGTCTGCCTACAATGGCAGCCCTGAACTTCAGGGCACAGCGCTTTAGGCCGAAGCGCTGTACCAGGAGCCTCTTGCGATGTGCTGTACGGGTTCTTGGCACTGAGCGTGGCGGTGAATCGGACGTCACCAGCGGCGGCATGAGGGTCAAGCGGCCTTCCGCTCGCCGAATTCGGATGCGGCAGATGTGCAGCAGAGGGGCCTTCGCGAAATAAAAATAAGTGATTCTGATACCCCTCAAAAGACGCATTCTATGGGACTTACTTCTCGCGGCGCGAGTCGTATTCGGCTAGGATTTCCTCGGCCGACTTGCCCGACGTCTCCGGCACCATCTTCAGAGCCAACAGGAAGAAGATCGCCAGCAGGACCATGAACGGGACGTATCCGCGTAGTCGTCGAGAGCGTCCGAAATGTACGGGTACGCCGTGCCCACGATGAGGTTGCACAGCAAGTTCATGCTAATGTACAGCGACGACGTACTGGTGAGGATCGAGGCCGCCAAAATGTCGACCGTCTTCACCCACACGAGCAGACCCAGCGTCACACTGATGTCGATCTATGCGAACATGGACTCCTACTTGGGAGCAGCCAGACCTCGCGGTCTCTGGCTTCTTGTTCACCTCCAGCCACGTGCTGCTCGCCGTACGTACGAGCGATGGCCTCCTTGGCCACCTCCCAGCGGCCCTTCGTCAGCGGCCACGCGGGACAGTCAATGCACATGGACGGCGCCAGCACCATGTAGATCACAGCCAGGATGCACGGGAACGCGACCAGCCCTTCGCACCGCAATAGCGGTGCGAAGGGCTGGTATGAGACGGCCGACGGCGAACGCCCAGATGTTGGAGATGGCAGCTTCGACCACGTCGCCCACGAACATGAAGCTGCAGTTCAGTATCATTTGGGCCACTGGTTAGACAACAATCCAGATTTGGAGGGGACACGGCGGCCTCCTACTCACTTCGGCTCCTAATAGCACACGCGCATATGTTAGCATGGACCCCTCCATAACAACCCGTCGGACGATGTGTAAGCGTCAGAGGGAGGGCATTCTCTAAGTCGTTAGTACCTCTAAAATGACCGAAATGTAACATTGAAACAACAACAACAACAGCAGTTTAGTATCAGAGTCTTCTTACGGCTGAGGTGGTCGCTGAAGTGCACTCACTCTCGAAGATTCCCAGTGCAGCGCACAGCACGCGGAAGCAAGGAGTGGCCGCTGATGTGGCTGCAGCACAGCGAGCCCGCCATGGCGCCGAAGATCCTTTACACAGCTTCGAGAGGCCCGGGAACATTTTCTTCGCCACCGGTTCCGCCATCTACACATCTCTATCTTGAAACGCTAGCCATCGGCGTATCTCAACATCAATGGTGCCGTGTACTCCAATCGAAACACTAGTAAGTGCTGCCTAGACTTGGGCGCAGCTTACATTTTGAGGACACCAAGATCAACTGCTATCCATCTATCAACCGAGAGAGAAAACCCTACATCTATCCATCGAGAAGTGTAAGAGAAACACCCGCCCTCAGTTAACGCCAAGCATACCGACTTCAGTTACCGGCTTCAGTTACCGGCTTCAGTATACCGGCTTCAACAAATTAATCTGATTTGGGCTGTACAGCAGCAGACCTCACGGCCACTGCTATCCCAGTAATATGGAGCAAACTCTGCGGGACGGATGTCATTCACCATCCCACGGGATACAGTTGTCTTATTTTTGACTTAATTAAAGTATTGTACCACTATCAATCCAGATTTGTAGCACATTTCACGAACGACCGACCGGACATTCGTGCCCCAGTAGCTCCAGCAATAATCGTTATGCGAGAGATAGAGTGCCATAATCTGTAATGAGAGGCCCCAATGGTTACAGTCATGCGTGATCGGATTTGTATAGACGCTCCGGAGACTATGTTAGAACCTCCTATTTTAATTTCCGAGCCAAATTTCTGAAACATGGCTACATTTATACTTGATTTTAGTATGGAAGGGGTGAATGAGTCCCGTTCTTACAGGCATTGTCTGTTAATACGTCAGTAGTACATGTATTAATACGTACAGCCCAATAGGTATCGTTTCAATACGAATTTCAAGTACACCCTCTTATAAAACTTGTTTTTAGCATAGTCATCACGGATTTACTCGTTATTGCAGGCATAGGGACGCGAAGTATTCGTGGCAAAGATGATCTCGTACATCAATCGGTTTACGCAGGTTTCAAATATGTAAGATGTCGCTTCTTCTAGAACGCTATTTTTTTGGCAGTGCAGCTTTCGCGTCGGACGTGGTCAGCAAGGGAACTGCAGTGAAGATACATTCACATCAACTTACTAATATGCTAGTTTATGTGTCAAAAGTGTAGGTCTCGTGAAAAAATTGCACCAAACGAACAGAAAGACCACCTTTTAAACGACGCGCGGCCAGGGGTTAATAGTAGCCACAAAAACTGGGTAGTAGTATTACCGGAACTACCGGGGCTTCGAGATTGGAGACATACTACTATTAGTAGAGATACCAACAATTGGGTAGTAGTAATAGTAATACTAGTAGTACTACTCCACTACTACTCGAGGTAACGTACTTAATCGCTATAGGAAAAAATCTTACTTCTCTGGTCCACCGTACTATGGCCATTTCATATATATTACAATAAATTTTGTATTTATACTTCGTTTTCAGCAAAAAGACCACCAAACGAGAGCTTATCTTCACGGATACAAAACGTACATTTCTGAACCAATCACCGTCCGCACAGAATCAAATAACTTGGACCTTTTGAGCCAAGATTTTGGACATGGTTAGGTTTTTTGTCGTAATTCATTGACTATGTAGCGATATTAGATGGGGCTTTCAGGATGCGTTATTATGGCTATCTGCTTTAGCTTAGCCCTTGGTAAGCTGCTCACACGACGCGCAAGTCTACCGTTTCCAATCGAGGTTTAATCGCCTGTTAAATTGATATCCGAACGCTTAACGGAATTACAGGGTTTGGATTGGTCGATACGACATTATGTGGGCCACATAAAACCTCAATGTCGATAGTAAGGTGGATCAGAGAAGTACACGTTAAAAAATCTCAGCGCTTGTCGTATACCGGTAGATTAATTGCTGTGCGAACGAACTCCTTAAATTGAAAAATAATCTCACTAGAAAACTTTATATGAGCTTCCCTATCGGGTTTATTCACTGGTGTTCCCACACACGCTACATGCGTCACGCTTGACCTCATCGCCTTCCTGACAATCCTTCACGGCACAACCTTGTTATGCTTTGACGTGATTTCGAAAATGGTGATCTTCCCCGAGGGCTAAATGAGGGCCTAATCGTGAGCCACTCAAACTAGAATTGCAAGATGAGAACCGAGTTTGCTCGTTTAGGGCCTTTCAAAAGTATTACTTGAAGAGTACTATAGTACTGAGCTGATGATAGCATAGTATCACTCATATTGAATACCGCACTATATGGTAGCAGTATTACTACTACACCAAAATATCGGGTAGTAGTATTACCGTGGTGTACTATTTAAGCAAGTACTAGTAACCCCTGGGCGCGGCGTCTATTGTTGTGATAAAGAGGCTATTCATCCGCTTCAAGTGGTGGTCACGAAGCGGCACGTTTTCGTCAGAGAGAATTCGTCCAGCGCTACCAGCCCAACTCTCTAGTTCGTCAGAGCATCTCCACCGGTTGTGAGTAAAACTAAATTTTGGCTCTTTTCTAGCCAAATTTACTAAAATATTTAGGGCGTGTTCGCGACCTCTGCAATTTTGCCAAAATCGCAATTTTCGAGGCAAATTGAAATTACGTTTTGCTGACCGCTATTTTGGTTAGAAGGCGAAATAGTGTTATGCACTTTTCGTGTTCGCGGCAAAATATTGTTTTGCCCTTACTGGTCACTAACTTGCATGTTGCAAAACCGAGGGAGTCAGGTTAGTGGCCAATACGTGGCCGGCACGACGCTTGACGAGATGGATGAAGCAAAAGTGTCCATGTTCTTTGCGATCGGAGCTTTTGAACAACAACCATCGCGCCAAGAAGAGCATGAGAAAGCGCTGAGGTTGCTGGGACTAACTACATGTGATGGTCAGAGGTTATTTCAAGCGAGCGGAGCAACCTTCAGCACCATCTCAACATCGCTTGAGCGTAAGCGAGTCGCCGCGCGACGATGTCGTGGTCGTCGACGATGGCGTGGTCGTCGAAGCCCATGCGGCAGAACACGTCGCGCACGTACTGCGTGGGATTGTCCTTGTCCTTGCTGCCCATGTCGGCGTTGGGCAGGCGGTCGTCGGGTGGCTCTGTGGGTCCCTTGCCGCTCTTGGCGTTGGGGCGGCCGAGTCGGAAGGGGATCTCGGGGCCGCCCATCTCCACGTTCATAGTCACGCCTGCCAGCACATACAAGTCAGCTTACGAGATCTCCGGAGGTGGGACAGCTCCTCGTCCTTGGCGTGTATCTCGACGTACATCTTGAACTTGGGGTACCATGTCGGCCGGCAGCATCATGAGCTTGCCCGTGGGGTCCTCGTACTGCGTGGGGCCATTCCACTTCATGATGGACCTCTTGTTCTCGAGCAGATCGACCAGGTGCAGGCCGGCGTTGCGTCGCGGTTGACCTCCGCGTCTCTTGGGGCTGCCCCGTACCCTGAAGTAAAGCGCTTGGCCCGCTGCTGCTTGAGCTGCTGCTTGTGCTGCTGCTCGCGCTGCTCCGCCTGGTCCACGCGCTCCAGCTCCTTCTCCGCGTCGTACGCGGCGTGGGCCAAGTTGCGAGCAGCTTTGTGACTGTTTTTAACGACAGGGTCAGACTCGAAATCCGTCCATAATACTGGTTCAGACCTGAATTTTGAAAATCGTGATTTTGGCCCCCGAAATCGAATTATGGGCTCCAAAATGCTATTATGATTTATCGTGTTCGTGCTGTAAATTTTACCCCAAAATTGCATTATGCCCCCAAAATCGCAATTTTGGGTGATCGCGAAACACGCCCTTAGTTTTTCAACTCCACCGGTTGAGTAAATTCTTGAGCAAATTACGTTTGATTTTCCTCACGCGAGAATTTTGAGCAAGTTTGCTCACGAGGGAGGATTGTGTAGAGGTATGCGCAAACCCCCACAAGCCATTTCGCCCACCCAGCAGAGCAGCCAAGAACTCGCGCACAACATGATGTCTCCAAGCCCAACCCCGCCGCTAGATCTTGCCCAGAGAACGCTAGCCGCCCCACCAACGCCCCTCACGCCATTGACGCCATCCCTACAACTCGCCCAAGTGACACGATGTGACTGAACCAAAATTCACTGGTCGCCACACACTCCAGATTTGCAAGTTTGCGTATAGGCGAAGAAGTCAGGATGAGGAATGCACTCTGGAAGATGGGCGACCGGAGTCACAGAGTCGACAAGAAGAATTTACCCCACGGATCGAATGATGAGGCCAAGACACGTGTGGGCGACGAGTCCTGGGGAGTTCCGGGATGAAGATCTACAACATACGCCCCAGAGCCGATTAGTGGGACAATGTCCCAGAGGAGAACGTCACAGAGAGGAATTGCTGATGTGGTGGTACTCCGGAAGAGACACCCATACAAAGTACAAGTGAAGTCAGATATCAAGATGTGTCCAGAGTGAAGAGTGGGACAAGAGTACTACGGACACCCAGTCAGTCACGATCGCGTGCGAAGATGCGATCCCGACCCGTTGGACGATTGCGCGTCCCGAAGTTGAAGCTGGGACGCCTTACCATACAAAGCTGAAGATAAAACCAAGAGTGTGTGTCGAAGATCGACGCCAAGACGCAAGAGACCTCTAGCAGAGAGATCTTCTAGACAAGATAAAAGAGAGAGAGAGATACCAATATAACCTAATACAGAATCCGTTTTGCCTCAAGACCCACAAGTGCAGCGCATTTCGTGCACGGGAACGAGGCGAAGATCGCCTGGGACCAGAAGACCTGCTTGGAGCAGCCTGCCGGACGAGGAGCAACCCGCCG
>JAIKVD010001047.1:0-13106 GCA_024679075.1 Phytophthora uliginosa | reverse complement strand
AAGACATGCGCCGCGCGAAAGCCGGCAGCGCCAAGAGCGCGCGCGCCGGACGCAAAGCCGGACGCCCTTCGAGAAGACAAAGGGGCGCCAAGCTGCTGCAGGAAGGCAAGGACGACGACGAGGACTCGAGCAGCGTCTTCTCGTCTCAACCACCGAGCGTGGTCGACGACAGTGAAGAGGAGAAGGCGGCGATCCCGATGATGGTCGTTCAGAGCCGAGTGGAGGCCGACAGAGAGGGGAGATCGAGCGAGTCGGCCGCAGATGGGAAGACTGCTGCTCCTATTCGCCCCGAGAGTACTCGCGCGAAGCAGACAATTGACATTTCGGCGAGCGACGTGATGCCCACTAAACCAAGTGTTGGCACCGCGAAGACTACTGCCGTTGCGGACCAAAGTGCAAAGCTAACTCCACCGCCTGCTCCGCGCCAAGAAATCGCCGTTCAAAGACCTGCGGTTCCAGTGGTTGGACAGAAGCGCAGCGTAGAGAAGACGGCCCTTGGTGCTGACGGAGCGAAGAAAGCGACTTCCCCTACGTTAAGCCAGAACCCTGTGCCGGAGAGGACCCTGGTACCGAAGCCTCCAAGTATCTCGACCCAAGTTGCTAGTGCAAATAAGCCTGTTGCATCGAAGACTGATGAAGGTGACAAAAAGGAAGCCCACAGCGCAGTACCGGGCAGAGGGGGAAACAAAAAGCGCAAAGTAAATGCTGATGGACCAAACGGCCACCTGTGGGAGAACAGAGAGCTCGACATTCTGATCAAGGCGTGGGAGAAAGCAGCCATTGTGGTGTGCAATAGCGACCCCGCTGAACGGTTGTCGCTCAACAGGGAAATGTACCGTGAGTTTGTGGAAATGCAGGGTGGCTCGTCAGTGCGAAACAGCACAGCCCTTGCAGCGCGACGGAGCTCGTTAAAGTTTTCCTACGCCCACATCCACTCGTTTAACGAGTCACAGAAGGTCAAGGGTGAGCCGTCGTACCACGAAATCCCTGAAGGCACGAGAATGACACTGCTGCGGTCTTGGAAAAACCGCAACTCGGTTGATCTGACAAAGGAGATGTATGAAGGGTTGGGGCGTATTCTTGCAATGGATGAAAAGCTGGCTGAGGTCCGAAGTCTCCGGCCGCCTCTTCCTCCACCCGAAAAGACGGTTAAGAGTCCGAAAGACTTTGCGGATCCCAAGGCAGCAGACAGTGTTTCGAAAACGGCGAAGTGGTCTATTGAGGAATCGTCGGATTTGATTAAGGCGTGTGCAGATGTGATGAATGTTCCTTCCGACAAGGAGCAGACAGCCACCGAACGCGAGTCTCTGATATATGACGCTTTTGTGGCTCGTCGGCAAAGCGCAGGTGACACAGATACTCCGATCCGGCGAGATTTGAAAGCAATGGCACAGCAGTGGCGGTACATTCTTGCTTCGTACGCCTACATCAAGGCATGCAACGATAATCGCGCAGAGGCCGACAGTCCAACTTGGTTTGAAATGTCCCCCGTGCAGAAGCGAGCATACCAGCAATGCACGAACGTCCCGCTGAGGTTTGCGGACCTCGACGCCGATATGTTTGCGCTAGTTACCGAAACCTCATTTGTGGGAGTGGCTTCTCCGGCTCCGACTTTGCCATCGCCTGGAGCGAGAAGCACGTCGGACGGTATTTCTCTTCGCCCTCGGTCGACTCGAAAGAGGACGGAGGCGTTTTGGTCGTCAGATTCAGAGTCTTCAGTGGTATCGACAAACCCGAGACGTGGTAGCAAGGAATTCACAGTACCCGTGGCAAAGAAGGGAAACAATTGGCCTGTGAAGGAGCTGTGGAATTTGATTCAAGCCTGGGAAGACGCATCAGGGTCGTCCAAGAGTGGCAAACTGACTGCCGCCCTTGACATGACGTTTGACAAGTTCACGAAGCTGCAACAGGGCCCTGCCAATCGGAATCGGTCTATCAACAGTGTTCGAAACAAAATGATCGCGTTGAAGTCTTCGTTCACAGGCATCTCGGAATTTATTGCTGAGCGAGGCGATAGTGCTGCGTGGTTCGATATGACACCGGATCAGAGATTGGCTGAGATTCGTGGCTGGAAGAACAAAACAATCATGGATCTTAACAAGCAGATGTTCGATGCGCTGGCGCGAATTCTCCATAGGAAGACAAGTGGAGCGTACGAGAAGCCTGGCAAGCGCAAAGCTGGAAAACCTCCGAGGTCTTCACCTGGTGCAGCCGATGTGAAGGAACATGATGAAAAGGGTCACTCAGGACAGAAACCAGAAAAGTACATTGCTGCTAACTGGAGCAAGGAGGAGCTCCTTCTGCTTGGTGAAGCATGTGGCGAATTGCTCGAGGGTCGACGGACTCGGCGGTATGTGTTCGAGGAAGAAAAAGACCGGCTTTTCCGTCGCTATGAGGAGCTTGGCGGCACTAATTCTCTGGGTGCGGTTGTTGGTCTAGCACGGTTCATGCTGGACTCGTACGAATTCATCTACTTCTACGACCAGAAGGCAGCCGAGACCAACTCGCTGTCCTGGTTTGAGCTTGATTCGGCCGAGAGAGACTCCATCGTGGCGAGAATGAGCAGGGCTTACCGCAGCTTCAATGGTTTGACTACTGTTGACAAAGACATCTTTGATGTTATTGACACCATCGATGCCGAAATACGGTTGAAGCGCGGTGAAACAAAGAAAAAGACATACAAGCCCCCGAACGACGCGTCGTCTTCGCGTTACGTCGACATTGAAGCCGTTGTGGAGCGTTGTACCTTCACAAAGCGAACACACCCGGCTCCGAAGCATCCTATCGCCCCAGAAGTCCCTACCCAATTGGAGGAGCCAGGGTCAGAAGCGGATGCGGATTCGTCGTCTTCGGAATCATCAGCCGATGAATTCGCCAGCGATTCGAGTTCCCCATCAGTAGTAGCAAGGCCTCCCCCGGTTGCGCAGCAACATGAAGACGCTCCAGTGGCACATTCCCCTAGGCGTGCTATTGTCCGCCGGGATTCGGATGCCAGGCGCGTCCGAGCAGCACCTACGTCTCGGAAACGCGCTCGGGACGTCGACCACTATGCTAGTAGTTCCTCGACGTTGTGCATCGCAGAGATCATTCAGCAACAGAACAGAAAACTGGAAGCAGCCGTGAAGCGCTTCCGGAAGGACAGCGCAGATGCGCGCAAGGAGCACCATGCTTTTCTGCTGCAGAAGATTCAAGACAGCTTCCCGGTTGACACCGGCAACGGTTCTTTCTTGGAGCGTGTTGCAGAACGCCAGGGGCAGACCTTGGTGGAGATCTTCCAGCGACTTCAGGAGCAGCGCGACGCTGAGAGAGCGAAGGACGAGGAGCTGATGCGCCAATTGTTCGGACGCACTGGACGGGCGTAAGCGTGGCCAGCTGTGCGTCGTGCCAAGGAACACTCCTGCGCGATTGATATGTATTGAATGCGGGAGCGTCAAGTAGTCAAGCGGGGGCGCTCCATTCTTTAAGCTAACACTGTTGAGCTGTGTTTTGCCCAGGATTTGTTTTGTTCACGCCTTCGTGTAGAAAATCGCACCGCATGTTGTGTGCGCTTGGACCTGGGCGACGTTCATCCCTACAGGCGGCTGAAGACCCCCAGGGAGCGCGACAGGGCCAACACTTATCCTCACGATACACCCGCCGATCTGGAGCTCTCGAAACGTGTCTACAAAGAGCTTGCTCACGTCCTTCGCGTGGACTGCATCCTCCACCTCATTCAGCGCTCCAGCGACCAAGAATGCTCCCAGCGCTCGCTCGCTCGCCGACGACAACCCCGCTTGTGCGCTTTGAAGAACCTTTGTTAATGCGTGAGACGTCCGCGTCGGGTGATGCGAGGCGAGGATTCCGTACGCTCCTTCTTGCCAGTACAGACCAGGCACGGACATCACCAAGCTATTCCACGCGGGCGTCACGAACTCCAGTCGTTCGATGCGCGCGGAGGTTGGGACAGGTAGATCGCTCTCCGTGGCGCGGCAGCAGTTGGAGAGATGTTGAAGCGGTGCGATTTCTCGACACGAGAACATGTTGAGCGTTCGGTCTTCCTGGTCGATAGCAAGCCTCTCGGTTGGCTCCAAGAGGTCCATGATATGGTGCTGCTCGACTTCTTCCTGTCCGACCATTGATACGAGATCGTACGTCATTATCTGGCTGAAATTGTCCAAGGCACTGGCACGCTCGCATCGAACAACTGGAGTGACCGGGTGGTATCCACTCGAGGAAAACCCCTTCACGCCCACTTTGCCGTGTAGTCGAAGCAGCATCGTCGACGGGAACGCTACCTGGCCCGGTGGACGCGGCCGCCGAGCTGCTTGCTGTTTTGCGCCTCGGTTCTTCCGTGGCTTTCGTGCTTCGACCCCTCCGCTGTACGTAGCAAGAGGAACGCACCTGTCAACGAGTGGCGACACGGCGCCGACGACGGCAGCTCCAGGATACCATTGCTCAACCGCTGGCACCAGGTGACGAGCGCTCTGGTCGTTCACTCCAAACACCAAAAACGACGGCGTGTCTCGCTCCTCCAGCGAAGTGAAGGGGTTCTCCAGCTCGTCACCTCCGTGGTGATACCGTCTGAGGTCCTTCCTGTCGAACTCCGCCATCTCCAGCGTCGTCTCCGGCAAGTGAGCAATGGAGATCGACAAGGTCACGGCGCTGCTGCTAGGATCCTCCTCCTCCTCCACGTCCTCGTCCTCATCTGGTCGTCCCAATACCGAGTTCATAGTGAACAGTCCGACGATTTTACATCTCGGAGGCAGCAACTTGGCTCCCTCAATAGCTGCAATGGCTTCCTCCCAAAAGCCACCACTATACCACGGACTGCAGTCCTGGCTAGCAGCCGAGAGAAGCACCAAGTCGGGCGCGAAGCGAGTGTCCGCCCATTTCAAGTGGTTGGTGCTGAGCATCTCCAGACTTTCGGAGCCATTGGCTGATGGGCCCAGAACTGTCGACCGCCACTCGGAGAACGACTTCTTTGCCTCCGTCACCACTTTCCTCCACTCGCAGCACACGCAGAGCATTGCGTCGGTGTCTCGCCATGTCAGGAACGGCAGCAGCAGAGTCCACAGGTCGGATGGCAGAGAGGTCACGCGACTTTGAGGCGTGATAACATGGCGACCACGAGGAGTTGACCGGTTCCGATTGCATGACGATGTAGTTTTGGACTTGGAGTTACCGGTTACGTTGCGTTGAGGAGTCTTGGAGCGCTGAGGTCCACGACGCGATGATCGGCGCGAGCTGCCTCGGTTGTCCGCCATGAGATTTGCTACGTGCGACTCGGACTGGTTACGCTGGTTACGGTCGGGGCCAGCTGTTACGCACAGGAAGGTCTCAGTTAAGGACAGGATAAGGTTTCAGCCCATTTCGGACAGGATAAGCCTCCACGTCACCAAAAATGCAGGCTAGATCGTTTAGGGCGCTGTGCCCAACGCGCGACTCACCCCGCTCGAAAAGTTTTGGAAGCTCAATTTTTATCACTTTGACAAGCCTCTGGGTGGGTATTTTTCCGGTTGAGAGACTGACGCGGATAATAGCAGGTTTTGAGAGCGCACCTTGCCTGGATAGCAAATGGCGCTAAAGAGAAGGCGCATCTGTTGGGGGCTCTATGCAAGCTGCTGCATACACAGTGTGTATGCAGCAGCTTGCATGATAAACTTTATCATAAAGCTCACCGGTGCAGATTGGCAGCGCCTACAGTGCTCGACACTGTCCCCTACAGAAGATCACGCCCGGTCGTCAATCGGGCGCTTGCTTGTCTGACCCGCCATCAAAGCTTCAACATGTCAATCATGTCGAATGAAAGGCTCCTTGTGGACGACTGCAGTAGGCTGCGGGGGAAACGGGAAGTCTCCATGACGGCAACACTGTATCTTCTCGAAAACAGGCTGGGGTGTTGCAACGCAGCAGAGATAGTCTGCGACTCGTCGCATCCAGGTGACACGACACGCACGCTTCGTTGACGTCTCTTTCGTCGCGGCAGCACCAACCTCAACAGAAGGTGGACCCCACCAGCTCTTGGCATTGTCGATTTTGCGTATTCGACCACCAAGCTCCGTCTGCTTCGGAGCTTCCCGACTCGCCATCATGCCACACGAGATCACCGACGTCAAGGCCTTCGCTCTCAGCGCCACGGTGCTCTACATCAAGTTCCTCGTTTTGCACCATGATCCAGGGTCGCAAGGCCTTCGCCGCCGGCACACGCATGGCGGAAGACAACAAGCTGCCGCAAGCTAAGAACGCGCCCAAACAAGGATTCGCAGACCCCACAAACGACCGCGTCCGGGCGGCTGTGGAAGAGGAGATGCGCTGGAAGCGGATCATCCAGAACGACCTCGAGTCCATGCCCATGGCGTTTATCGTCTTTTGGAGCGCCATCAGCGTCGGTGTGAGTGCTACTCTAACCCAGACACTGCTGCTGGTCTACACCGTGGCGCGGATCGGACACACAATTGTCTACTCTCGGAGCCTGCCTCACGCTCGCATGGTCTTTTGGATTATCGGTATGGCGTGTATCGTTGCTGGTGCTTTGGCGAGCATCGAAGCTGCGTTGTCGTGATCGGCGACAAAATCCTTATAATAAACTGCTGGGCTCCGCTGCTACCTACGCTACTCGTGCGCTATCGGATATAGGCGCTGGTCTTCTCCTGCTGGTAGTTCTGATGTTAGCAACATGTTTTCTTTTGCGGATAGCACGTGAAGTGTGGCAGAGCGTGAAAACGCGGGGCTTCTAGTACTGTACAGTAAATCGCCTATATTGGGCTATATAGTGCGAGCTCGCCCAAACCAAATTGTAAGATTTACCATCTGCGCATACCAAAGCCACACAACATTTAATGGTAATCTTTTAAAACAATGGTCAACAAAATCATTAAAAAAAACAAGATTTAAAAAAAACACTCCATATAATGTTCAATTAATTGTTTATAAAATTAATAAATATTTTCAATTAATTGTTTTTATTATTCCAATTTCCACCTAATAACGACCTTTAATTGAATTATTTTTTACGTCGTGAGACAGTTTGGTTCCTATCTTCTATTCGCAACATTTAAATTCAAAGGAATTGACGGGAGCGGTGGAGCATGTGGTTTAATTCGATAATACGCGCAGAACCTTAAAATAGATTTTATTTTAAAAAAAAAAATATTTATTCGTATAAATATAGTCATAAAATTATATATTTTGTTATTTTAAAAAAAGTCTATCTTTTTAGTGAAAATAACGAAAAAAGTTTATTATTTTAATAATTAATTAGATAATATTTTTAGTTAACGCTATAGTTGAAAAAGTATTAAAAAAATTGTTTCAATCAAAAATTAAAGGTTCACCTGCAAATTCTTGTTATGCAACATTAGGTATTGTATCTAATATTAATCATAAAAAAATTAAATTAGGTAAAGCGGGACGTTCTCGTTGGTGAGGCTATCTCAGGATCGGCAATCATACGTACTAGGATATGAGGGACCTTTTTTCAAAAGTATCATTATCGATTAAACCTCAGAACCAAGCGTGCTATACTGCGTTCTAAAGGGCTCCTTTAGCTTCATTTTGACGGTTTTAAAACCACGAAAAGTCAAATACCAAAAAACTTGTGAGCGTTGGCACTAGACGCCTCTGAACAAAAGTTTTTTCTCGATTTTTTGTTGTTATAGTTTAAGGTCCTGTTGGCTGCTGGAAATATTTTAAGATCTGGCTTCATTTGAAAGTATCACAAAGTGTCTGCCAGATTATTCGAAGGTATCACTAAGTTCCTTAGACTGTAGCAACCATACCTTCGTCGTCCACGGCAGTCTTCGCCGCGATACGTGCAGCTGCGCGCTCTCGGCGCTTCTTCTTAATCTCGGCGGTCTTCTCCACTATCACCGCTGTCGGGGCTGCGTAAATGTCGTCGTTGACGAATTGTTTCGGCACATAGGGCTTGATTTTGGCGTTCATGTCGGCCATCTTTTCTGGATTGAGCTCTCTGTCCGTCGCGCGTGGGATGCTCTCCCACAGAGCTCTGAAGTATTTCAGCGTATGAAGCGGCGTGTTGGAAACGGTGGCCTTGGTATGCTCGCTAGTGGGGCGGCGGCGACACTCAAAGACGCCTGGATTCTCACGCGTCGTCCGAAAGAGCTGATACTTCTGAATGCCTTTTATCTTCTTGTATGTCGGTGCAAGGTAGTCCTTGAAGAGATGGAACGGAGTGTCTTCTATCTCCAGGTTCACCGTGCGGTTGGACATGTTGGCTGCGTCAACGGCGTCTACAAGGGTAGCCATGTTCCACGCTGAGACGCGCGAGATCATATTATGAGACTGCGTCAAACAAAAGAATACTAATGAACCTAAGTACGAATCGCGATTTAGGCACACCATTAAAAAGAGGGACGTCTCCTCTTTCTAATGAACCCACGTGCGTTTTACAGAAGTCGTAACCGACAAAGTTATGGTCCCTTGAAAAAAAAATCTCCCTTCTCAGGGTCGTTCTTAGCCAAACTATATTGGTGGATTTGGCTCCTGTGGCCCAGTAATATTGCAATGTTGCAGATGTTGGTGGGCGCCACATGGGGCCACTAACCATGATCAAATCCACGTCCACCGACGGAAATTAGGGGCTGTGGACGTGGATGGAGGGTGGACGGGAGGGGAGACCTTGAGGTGTGCCACCGAAACGGAAGAGAATCAAACGGGATAGCAGCTTAAATTTGAGAGTACACTTTGGATGTTCATTTCCACTTCTTCTCTGCACCCAACCAACCTCTCAACTGCCACCCAAAAACCTGTCGCAAAGATGTCTCCCAGTCCGTCGACAGCTCGTCCTAACTCGACCACTTCCAACACTTCTCCTGCTTCGCCGCTGCAACCAACAACCATTGGCGATCTTCTCTTCAACGTCTCTATGCCTCTGGATGAGGCGGAGGCATGCTTGATGACATTTGGAGCTAAACAACTACGAGCCGAGTGCTACCTGCGGCAGCTCCGCATCGTGAAGAAGGGCGTAGACAACAACGACCACAAGATCGGTTACGTAGCACTGCTCATGCAACAGAAGCGTGCGTTTGCCGAAATGCAAACCCTCGGAGTGGACGATGGTCCTGTTAAGGCATTGACGGCCGCTGGAGCCAAGCGTCGAACGTGACACTGCATGATTCGGCTCCTAAACGTGATGTTTTCGGAGCAATTTGCTCCACGAGTGCACCAAATCGACTGCCGACCAACTCGAGCTGAGTTAGACACGAGTCAAACGCAGGGAAGCTCGGCGTTCTGGACTGACTTTCACGAGACCTACACGACATCGCGTATGGATTTGGGCAAGCTCGTTTCCGACCTGCCAGCATTTGCCAAGTGCGATCCTGGTGTTATCATTCCCCATGATGCTGCGAAGCTTCGTGAGATGTGGAAGGATGTCAGCGGTCGCTTCACGCTTGCACTTTCAAACTCGCGTGTGTCGGGCATGCACGACAATGATTTCATCTCTTACTGCTCGGGGAAGATCGAAGTTCTGTACATGCACGAATGGCTCCGCATCAGACCTGGACTACTGGGCTCAGTTGAAGGAAGGCTTCCCAAACGTGCTCGTTTGAACACTATGCTGGATGGGAGTGACAGTGATGATGAAGACAGCCAGCGACCCAAGAAACAGAGGGCTCGGAAGAACTCGGTCAAAGCCAAACCGGACGTGATTTCGGATATTCGCACCACTCTCCAGAACAGCAACGCATCTGCAGAGGCGCTCGACCTGGATTGTCGCTTTGCACAGTTGGTGTCTACGTTGAGCGCCTTGATGGCGCTGCGAGAGCGGATTGTGAATGCAGACTCGGGAGTCTACCCAGCCGACGTTCTGAAAGAAGTTGATGAAGACATTGCCCATGTTCGATCCAAGAAGAAAGCATTGCTACAGAACTAGAAGTCTATTGTGTAGTCAATGTCGTCGATGTGGACATTGCCCATGTTCGAGCAAAAAAGAAAGCATTGCAAACAACATGAAGACGTCAGTGAAATTCAGGTACATTTTTCGAATTAATGTTCAATCTACACTCGGTTACGGTTGATGTTAAATTGTGGTCCGAGCGCGATTGTATCACGAAGGTTCTGCACGATGAAGTCTCTCATAAAGCTGCGCCCCTCTTCAACAACAAGATCGCTCGACATGTACCCCATGAGGTTGGCAACATCATTGTTTTGGTGACCCCTTCCTGGTACTCGAGATGGTCTGATGGGGTCGTCATAAATGCAGTAGTCATTGTCCGACATCATACGCCAGTTAATAGCGTAGTCGTGCAACATCATAGCTGCATATATGGTTCGAGTAGCGTTCAGTAAGTTTCGCTTGATTGGCGCTCGAAACACCCTCCATTTTGTCGTAAGAAGCCCAAAAGCCATTTCGACACGTATGCGCAGTTGACTGGCATGGAAGTTGAACGAGTCGTCATACTCATCCACAATTTGGTTGCGAGAAAATGGGGTAAGCAAGTGCTCACCCACCGGGTACGCATTGTCGCCTATGATGTACATTCCAGCAGGAAGCGAACCGAGCATCCTGGCCACACCGGTGTCTCGAAATGCACGCGCATCATTTGTGCTACCTGGAAAACTGGCGTCAATAGCAGTAAAGCGACAGTGAGCGTCACAAACCGCTTGCACATTTATACCCGGACACGAATAATGGCCGCTGAAATATCTTCCCGCGCCAACATCTCCAGCATCCGCAGCGGAAGGCGACTTAATTACACAGAGCCATCCATCTACACAGCCGGTGCAACCATTCATCACGCCCCCACACTGATCGCCTTGAAGTCTTCCATTACGACCTCCTTCGCCGAGTCAGATTCTGGGAAAACAATGCGTAGCTCGTGGAGTGCAATAATTGCTACCATAGTAGCATCAATCACACGGTAGTAGGAAGGACTACTAATTCCAACAGTACGTCGGACATCAAGATACGATCCTCCTGCCAAGTAGCGTAGCGTACTCATGAGCATCATAGCCGGAGATATAGGAGCTTCGCCGCTTGAATTGGCTGATTGTTGGACGTCTACTTCAAGCCGACGAGTCAAGAGCCCCAACAGATGCGAAAAGCTCTCTGCAGACAGTCGAAAGGTGCGCTCGAACATGTTTTCATTCAGCAGCATTTCGATTTCAAGATTGACATCAACACGCCGGCGTGAATACCGTGCTCTCCGTGTACGTCGAAGAATCACAAACAGCAGAAGCGCTAGTCGAGCATTTCTCTGATCCCTGCGACGCCGAGAACTCGCGGCGACTTGAAGAACAGTGCTCATGCGTTGGCGCTTATACCCCGGCGAAGAAAGTAGTTTTACGCACAAGTGAGTCGAATCTGAAGTCGCCGCTTCATCACACTGCCATACGCCACGAATTAAAAATGGATGTCAACCAGCCCGATCCACTTGCTCGGGCCACTAAGTTTATTTTTGTTCTTAGCGGACTCGAGCACAAAAAGTGCGATCCACCAGCACACTCGTCCACTTGCACGAAATCCGCTAAGAACGGCCCTCAGACCAAAAACTCGAATTTGTTTTGGTTGACTAAGGGTAAAATTATTGTGCGCTTCCAATGGAACCATCCAGAACTCATAATTCAAAGTGGAACGTCCTCAAAACGCCTTGCTTCAATTTAGTGACATCCATTTTCCATGAGTATCATTTGGATTGCTTACGAAACATTAGTATCAAATTGAACAATCGAAGGCTCTGTGGGGCACACCGTAGATACCATCCAGCTTTAGGCTATAGTAGTCTAGGCGTTGTCTGTCTTCCGCGTTTTCCTAGCTGCGGTCACTTTGTTTGTGGTTGCGGCACGACGATCGCTATTCTCCTTCGCAACCTTAACAATGCTCTCTGCAAGCTTGTTTAGCAGCTTTATTGCTGCACGGTGCTCTCTACGAGCTTGCTTAGCAGCTTTAGGGTGTGGGGGGGGTTCATGTCTTCTAAGAAATGGGATAGCATTCGGCCCACTTTGACACTCTCCGTCATGATGCCATCCACTAGATGCCGGCTCAATCTTTGCCGTCGCCTGCGCTAGACGGATATCCACTGATTGTGAATCCTCACGAGCAGCACTGCAGGAGGCGGATCATGACATCGTGCAAGCGTCGGAGACAGCGCGCTGGCGGGCGGGCTTTCGGTAGTGGAGGCACGTGCAGCAACTGACAGCATGGGCGACGGCGACGGTGGGTCGGCTTGCATGGCTAAGTGGACTGGTATCCCCTTGATCGATTCTCGAGCTAGCTCGCTTTAGTGACCATTCGGTTTCTCAAATACAAAACGGCCGATATCTCAATAATTCACATAGGTGCGAATTTGGTTGGCCCAACTTTGAACGCGATTATCTCGATAACTCTAAATGGCATGATACTGAAATTTTTTATGCAAACCCCTGGTTTATACCGTGCGCGCCAAATCGATAGGACCATCGATTTGGCGGCACGTTTTAGCCGATATCTCGGCTTCTAGTAAGAGTTACGAGCTACTGTTTAGATATGTTATTACTAAAGTGTATACCCAAACGATGGTTGACTGCCATACATTGCCGGTTTCGGCAGTGGCGACACAAATTAGAACCATACTTTTTCTGTCTAAACACACACATTTTATGCAACCCAATACAAACTTCTACATTAAAAGTTAGTACTTAGTGAGATCGCTCTTCTGCTTGATGAGAGCAAGGCAACGGCGAGGCATGGACTCCACGAGCTTGAGCAGGTACTCTTGCTCGATGGAGTCCCACGCCGCCATGATGGCATGCTCGAGTTGCTCTACGTGCGATATGGGCGGCCATGGGAGTACCCCCGAGCCGCCATTACCGACCACACGTTTTCAATCGGATTACAGTCCGGAGAGCGGGCTGGCCACACCATAGTTTTGACCATTTGCTCCTGCAAGAAGTGCTTCGTTTCACGCGAAGCGTGAATCGACGCATTGTCTTGCTGGAAAACATAGTCAATACCATAGTTAGCATGAGCAAAAGGCAACATATACTCAGATAGCGTATATATGTATTCGCCAGAATTCTGCCGGCTCCGCAAAATGGCCTACTTGATTTTACCCTGGGCGCTGAACGCGCCCCAGACCATGACGCTGCCTCCCCCGTTCTGGCGCCGTACGTACGACTGTGCTGGCTGG
>JAIKVD010001046.1:0-13106 GCA_024679075.1 Phytophthora uliginosa | reverse complement strand
GAGGCGGACTCGCCTCGCGACGCCAAGTCCATCACGAGTCTCCCAGAAAGCATTGACATTTGGTGTCAGTCATCTCGTATTGCACAATAAATTACCAGTTACCGACGTACTTGCGTTGTATTGCCACGTATCGTCGTAGTAGTAGTTGGAGACCTAGACTCCGAACAGCAGAAAACTTCGCACCAAGTCGGGTGTCGCCCATCCGGTAAGGAAGACGCTTTGGACAAGGAAGGGTCCCTGGAAGAGAGGTCTAACGAGTCTGTCGGATGCGTGGATCGAAGCTGTAATTGCGTTCCTCGAGCAGAAAAGGAGAATGGCGGTGAGGAGGCTGTCCAGCGTCGTGCCAAGCAGGTCAAGCAAATTTACAGGTGCAAGCTATGCAATGCGATGCTGAACCTGAAGAATCCGACAAATTCACTCAAGCACCGACATTCCACGTCGGTAGATCGGGACAATCCGTGAAGACGAGAGAGTTTAGGAGACCCATTGAGTCGGTGTGATCAGGTACAGCCGGTGATAACCTCGCGGGATGTTGGCAGCTAATTAGATGCTAGTTTTCCAGCCAAAAGCTGGGCGCTGGCGCGCCATTGTGATTTTGGCGCGCTTCCGACATGAGTGTGTCCCAGATATTGTGTGAGGCACCTAAAGTAGACACCTAACTTAGGTCAACACAGGAAACTCGACATCCGTTGGCTTTGTCTTCAAAGTCTCGTCCAGAGCAGCAATTTGTCAACGGAATTGACAAGCCTCGTCCACTATGGCGCAACTAGTAGCAGCATGTAGGACGCATTGGAGGCTACGGTGGTGGCCTAGGTTCCCTGTATTAAAATACAAAGTCTACAGATCTGTAACGTTAGAGAACTTTACAGATCCCGGTCCAGGAATCATCTGGTAACTTATCCGTAATTTATCCGGGCTTTATCCAGATGCTCCTTGTTCCAAGTCTAAGCAGAATCTGAAGTTATCGTGCAGGCTCGTCGTAGCAGCTTGGGCGGAAAATGGTGTACAAGTACATACAGTAGGGCTCAGAACCGGTATCGAACTATTATCTCCCCTCCTGAGTCTGCGCATTTAAGCAGGCTCCGTGCTTGATTAGAGCCCTCACAACTTCAATCATCCGTCTACGATGTCATCCACGTCATGCGCAAAGATCGGCAGTCGTTGTTGCGGCAGCAGCGTCAAGATTCAATAGGTGGGGGACTGTAGTGTTTACCGGATTGATGTAAGTCGAGCGCGGTCGGGGCAGGTGGCAAATGGGCTGCAGGGGTATACCACTATCCTCAAGCAGTTCCACAGCTATCTCGTCTCCAGGGACAAGGAGCGTGAGAGCTTGCGCGTCGCTGACCCGGGTGCTGACACCGCGCTTC
Organism: Phytophthora uliginosa; assembly: GCA_024679075.1. Lineage (NCBI taxonomy): Eukaryota > Oomycota > Peronosporomycetes > Peronosporales > Peronosporaceae > Phytophthora > Phytophthora uliginosa. Next base: position 11,739 of record JAIKVD010001046.1, on the reverse strand, counting down.
CTCCCCTTTTTCCTGGATCAGAACAGAAAGCTAGATTTGGAAGCACCCTCAGCAAACTTATCGCTGAGCTCAAGCACCATACGCATTATGGAACGCATTCAATTCGGAAAGGTGTTGCAACTTTCGCGTGAGTAATTTATGGCGCGGTAATCGATGGCCGTGTACAGCTGTACATGTATTGTGGTTTTCAAGCTTTTTGCCCTCCGACTTATCTCGGAGTCCGATTTATATGAGACATTCAGGATAACGTCGCCGCACTCGCAAAGCTTGTGCGCGACGAGGTGCGTGAAGCAAACGAGAACTGCACACAATACACCGAAGTTCTGCTGTATGTACATCACCAACTTTCGATGCTTCGGACGACGAGTCGCCCCAAGCAGACCCCAAGATCTCCCAAACTGCTGCCTCGGATGATTTTGATACCATTTTCGATGACTCAGATGACGAGCAGCTTCATTTTCCTCCACAACAGCAACTTCGCCATCCTTTTCACGAAGTATGAACCGCGCACGCGCGTTTTGCCTTGATACTAGCTCGAACCCGATGGTGTTTAGCTTGTCAATTGCTAACCAGGTCAAATCTTCATGTGCGTACGCGACTTCGTTGGCGGAGGTGCATGAAGATTTGACCGTTCGCCCACTGGAAAAAAGTGGGAAAATAGTACCGGTTCAACGCAGGCGAACCGGTTTGTGATTCTCCGACTTGCCAACCAATGCATCAACTGGCGCCACGTGGACGCGTCCGCCGCCACGGGGACGAACTCGACGGCCGAGAACCAGCGCTCGCTGCAGAGCGACGCGGCGGCCAGCGAGGAGGACGACGACGACCACCTGGCGCTTGACTTCCTGATGTTCAAATCGTCGTAAGAAGTCGGACCCCTACGGTGGCTCAGCATTACAAGTAGCGTTTCAATTTGCCGGATATAACAGTTAGCATCCAAAGACATTGCAAGAAGTTCGAATGAGCTCAATTCGAAACACACTTCACTACTCAAAACTTCGCCGTCCTTCTACACAAATGGTGATACAAATGCATCATTCCGTCGTTGTTGCCGCCGCAGGGATGCAACGCGAACGCCACAAGGCGCACCAGCACTGTCTTCTGCTTGCGCACGACCTGCTGCAGCAGCAGCGTCTTGCCCGCGCCGTCCAGTCCGAGCACGAGGCCCGCCCGCATTTCTCGCCCAGTAGTGCGTCGACCTCATGTTCAGTCTGGACAAACGCGTGGAGCTCGTGGACGTGTGCTCGGATCTGTCGAGTCGAGGAGTGATCTCCCAGATCCATTCTCAGTTTTTCCAGCTTCGGCTCAGTCATGTCCGACGCACTGCTTCGAGCAAGCTCCACGCCTCCAACAGTGATGTCAAGTGTCGATCTACGAGCTAACAAATAATTATCTATCGCCTCTGTGGTGGGCATTGCAAGCACAGACAGTTTTCTGTATCACCTGGTTTTGATTGTCTTGATCACGTACTATGACTGTAATCCGCTGTTCGACTTTCCTGAGCTAGCAATCAAGTCCGCCGCACGAAGCGCGTCGTGCTCGTTCAGCGGCAGCAGCAGCCGCTGGTTCGAGGCCGAGGCCAACTTGCCAGGGTGTTGAGATGCTTCATGGCGCATACGCCACGTGGTCTTGGCGTCCTGAGCACCAAGCCGCTTTCGACTCGGTGAAGAAGAGCTTGGCGTCAGCGCCAATCCAGCTTTTGGCCTCGGCATCAGCAACTTCTGGGGGCAGGGAGGTGTCCTTCGTTGTGCCTGCTCCGAGCGCCGCCGCAGAAGTCGAAGCCACGGGCTCGCGTCCAGCTGCGACAGCGTCTGCGCACTTGCCATGGTCATGGAGTTGACCACAACCGCGACACACAAAGAAGCAGCGATCTGACGGATGTCCTCTCTTGCCACACTTTTGACAGATCAGACGCTTCCAACACCCGAGATCCGAGTGCCGGTGCGACCCGCAGTGCGAGGAAATCTTTTATCGGCGAGGTCAAGGCGGAACCATGTGCGCCCACCCATCAGTCTGCGGTGATCATAAAACTCGCAAACGGGCTAACACGCTGACCAAAGCACACGAGCTTTTCCGAGGACTGCCTTGTGCGATAGACGCGAAATGACAGTAGCAGACAAGTTTGCTTCGGAATGGAAACCCATACTAGGAACAACCCACAACACGACGCCGAGCGAGGACCACGTATATGCATAATGAACTCCTGTCTAAAGGACACTCCCCTGAAACAGGTAGCTCAGTGAACTCTACCTCCTAAATCCTGTAATGGGTCTACTTAAACTCAATAGTTTAGCTTACTCGTGTCTCTGTTGCTAATTACCATGAATGATGGCACGAAAAGCATACCATCAGTGATAAGATATGCAAGATTGCTGCCGTCATGGTAGGCTCGAGCATCTTCAAGAGCCCCGCCATGTCCCGCCGCTTGCTCGCTTTGTGAATGCATGTGGGCCTCGCAAGACTCGCAAAACGCAGAAGGAGCTGCCGGCCAAGATCGCGGATATCAACATGCCGGCCCAAGTTGTTCAGTCAGCTTCGCCAACTCCTCGCGGACTGACTGGGCCTCGCGTAAGACGCTCACAGCGGCTTCGGCAACTCCGGTCGACACCGAGGAGCCCGACCGTCCGGATCTTCTTCTTCAATGGTAGGAATGGTGAGAACCTTGGGCGAGCCAAATGCACCGACTGCGCCAGTGTGCGCGAGAATTGGTTTGCTTGGTCCCGACGTTATCAATCTGCTCGATCTGCGTCGCCAAGTCGACTTTGCCGGCGACGAAGCAGTCGGCGATTGCAAACCGCGGAGGCGTTGGCTCAGTATCCATGCTGTCGGACGTGAGCAGACGCGCACCCAACGTCTGCAGTGATTCCACTTGAGGTGGCTGCTGCTATATCGATCCTTGTACCGCAGCACCGCTATCGGGTTCCTTACGACGTTTTCAGCTGTCATTTCTTGGTTTGCAGGCTTTCCGTTTGCTCTCATGTGGTGCAACAACTCAGAAGGGAAAGCGTACGCACTACTCGCGAGGGCACAGCGGAGCTGCTGAGTCTCGCGTACTCGACGATTTCGGTGAGCGATGCGGCGCTGGATCTGGGCTTCGCTCGGCACGAAGATGCCGTGCAATGTAAGTGGCTACAGGTGGTCGCCAGATCTAAGTCTTCTTGGCTGACTCTCATGCATCGGATATACTCTTCTCCCAGCCTTGGCGGAGATCCTCCCGTCGTGACAGCATTTCTAGAAACGCAAGCAAGGGCTCCGCGGGTAAGTAAGCTGTCTGTGTCGTCAAAGCAATGCTGAGGGCATATGTGAAAAACGTACTTGAAGTCCTCGAGCGTGCCGGGGTCTCGCCCTCAGCTTCAAGGCTGTCATCCAATCAGAACGCTGCTATAGCCATCTGCTAGTTTTCGGTTCTAGACCTCGTGGAGACGCGCAAGTTCCCGGTCATCCTGTTTATCTGCAGCAATGATCTTATCGACACGAAGTTGTTCGAAGATCGACTCTTGGCTCCGGGACTGCATCACTGTCTGCTACAACCTGCGACCAAACGCCAGTGCTCAAGTTGTATTTCCACATTCGACAACGGGTCGACGATACGTCGAGCCGTAATGGCAGTGTCGCCTTCGACAAGCCAACGGAGGAGAGGCTCACCCTCTCTTCCAACGTAGCTGTTTGCACGTCGTTGACGACCTCGCGCTGCTCGACGTCGAATTTCTCTCGACGCTCCGTCCTGAGTCGGGCCACGAGGGGCCCGGGCTTCACGGGGCGTCGGGTCTTGAGATCGATCTTCGCGAGAAGTCGATCGGGGTAGTCGTTCCGTTGCGGATTGACCGGGTTGTCCTTTGGGTTTGCCTTTCCCTGTCCTTTTCGATGCTTGCCGCCTCCTATGACGGGTAAGTTGGGTTGTTTGGAGAGAAAAAGGCGCAATTCTTTTTCCAGGCTTGAAAAGCTCAAATCCGCAACCTTTCGCACGTAGAAGTTTGGATTCTTGCCCAACTCACGCTGGCCGTAGCAGCCTAGTCACTTCTCGTGGGTCGGATCACAGGGGATACCGGCTCAAAGTTGAATTGCCTGTCTCCGAGCTGCCACATAGAGCGGCATAGGTCCAGAACGCCGTCGTGAGCGAAAACGAGAAGCTTATTGAAAAGAAGCAGATTCTGGCGGACGCTGGTCGCGCCAGCGATGTGGCGCTTATTGAAAAAAACAATGCTCGTGTGCAAAAGCTGCTGGACTTGCAACGCAACGCCATTCTACGCCACTCTTTCGATTGGGACAGCATTTCTATCAACAGGAAGTCCTAGGCGCGAGAGATTATGGATATTCAGGAAAGGCGATTGTTGAAGACGCCTGTTGTCAAACGAGAACCACCTGGTTTCCGGGGAAATCATCACTAAAGCTCACACAGTCATCAAGGTAGACGAGACAGGGTGACTGGGTTCCGCTCGCAAATTGACGTGACAATCTCTACTTTCACGGTGCTCAACTTGTCACGCTCGGCTTCTTGCACCTGTCAAGCGGGATATTATCGGCGCGTTGAATTTCGGCCAGACGCACTTCGAGTGTTGCGGGTGACCGCCACACTCAACCGAGCGGCGTAGGCGACTACAACACTTGAGCGAGAGCTGTAGTCGCCTACAGCACTCGGACGTGGCCACCAGTCATTCAGGGCACCAGAAGCTCCTTCTATAGCGGCAGCTACGCCACCGCTTATGCGAGCTGGCGGAACGTCATTTGGTTGCGGCCTCGACGAGGCGTCTCCGGGTGGTAGCACAGCGTCGTTGCCAGGTGGGCTTGCTCGAATTTGATTTCCAGCGCCATTGCCATGTATTTTTCTTGTGTCATTCATTTCATATCCTGGTACTGACCAGTTCTAAAACATTTGAGATACAACTACCAGCTACTCTCCATGGTTGCGATGGATCACCGAGGTGTCGTTGCTTCCGACTGCGCCGCAGGCGACTGCGTTGCAGTCGACACGACTTCAATCCGACGAACAGCATTCACTAGCGACGTCGCACCACGCTTGTTCTTCTTTTCTTTCAAACGTTTATCCAGCTCAGGCTTGAGCGGAGTGCCCGTTCGTATTCGAGAACATATCCTATTGACCGAATTCGATATAATTCTGATCCCCCACGCCGTCAGCTTTCTTACCGACTAGTTCGATAGTCGATTGCATCTTTGTAGCTCTCAAAATCATACATGTGCGCCCACCCATCAGTCTGCGGTGCTCGTCAAACGCGCGAACGGACCGACACGTTGACCTAAGCAAACCAGCTTTTCCGCGGACTGCCTTATGCGATCTCGTTGTTTTGCCGCCGTTGCAACTTGAAGCTATCCATCGTGTCGTTCATATACCACTCCAAAGTACGCAGTGCATTCTGGCTCGATCTTTGAATTTACAATCGCGTTGTTCCCGACATCGCCATTCTCAAATATCGACCAACCCCGATCTACATACTCGTGTGCTGTCTTTAGAGCCAGTAGCCGACCGTGGAAGCTCTGGCGGATATCTTCGGCCCTCCTGCGCCAATTCAACGGCGTCCCAGAACAACAGTGGTCAACATTAACGGCTATCAGTACACGCGGAGCGCCTGCACTCGCGTCAGGACAACATTCCGCTGCAGCTTCTATCGCCACCTGGCCTGTCGAGGAAAGTGTGAGCAGCTCGCTGGGTCGGACGCGCCGACGCTGGGGGCGATGACGTTCTCCGTCGGCTGTGTGGGGTAGAAGGACTTGAGCACGTTCTCCGCTCCGACGCTGAAAGCCGCCGCGCCGTTGACCAACATGGGCGGACTGGCAGCGGTGCTCGCTGACGCCATTTGCATCGGCTACAGCCTCCTGCGAAACTGGTGAACGCTTTCGAAGATGAGTTGGGCAAGGAGAAGGGATGGCCGAAGCCGCGCCGAAGTGCTCGCCTTGCAGAGGCGAACGCTACGGTGGATGAATGTTTCAATGCCGCTTGCTTGGAGAGAGATGCAAGTTTCGTCTCCTTCCTCCCTCGTCTAGAAGTTGGGGGCGGTTGTGCAGGCTGCTGCCATTCGGGATCTGTATGTTGGAGCACAAGACGACATTGCTCCGGCAGCGGACTGCATCTTCGTGAGCGGCAGCAGCGACTACGAGGGCCAGCGCGGCTAGTCTGCGTTGGCTGAGTGAAGTTTCTGAGCGCCACCGGCGGCCTCGAGCTGCGCCGGAAGTCTCCGGAGTAGTCGATAGATGTTTTCCTCCATCTCAAACCGTATCACAGTCCCAGGTTTGGAAAGCCACGCAATCTTCTGGTCATCCGAGCAGGTCAGCTTGTACTGTCCGGTGGTCTGCATGTAGCCCAGACTGATGATGTTGACCCGTCACTGACAATGCCCCTGCCCACAGCCAGGTGGAGACACTGGCCCGTGAACAACTTGTTGCTGACGGGATCGTCAACAGCAACAAGCTGGTCATTCTGCGTCTGGCCCCATACAGCCCGATGTGCAACGCGATTGAGGGCTGTTACAACGCTCTGAAGGCGCGCATGAAGTTGCACATAAACCCACCAAGATGGCTACAACCGAGAGTCCCCCGTCTGGGGTTGGTCAAGGTGACGGAGCGGGTGCTCAGCCGAGCGCTCGTGTTGATGAAGGTCGAAGCCAAGTTGTGCCTGCTGAGCACCAGAATATTACGCCTCGAGATGAATCCGAGGCTTCGACTGCGATTTCCCGACTGCCAAGTGTTAACCCGCAAGGCCAGATTCTCGACGTCGCTGTTCGCGGCCGCATTATCCGTGACAATTGCAATCTTGCCTGGCTGAAGCTCTTAGTATTCTTCAGAACGAAGCGCCACAATGGACAGGTCTGCCATGAATCGAGGGTTTCTTTCTTTTTGACGGAAACCGCATAGGATTGCAGCAGGAGCAGGCCAGCCGGCTCCGTCTGAGTTATGTTTGTAACGACAGCCTCGGTAGAGGTGTGCTCGCGTTCTCCGTCATAGACCACAATTGGAACTTGATGTTTGGTTTACTTTGATTTCTACATTCTAATATGCGGACTAACCAACTCCCCATCGACTCTGGTGTGGCCCCCACGGGACTTTCACACACGGACGAGTACGCGACCGACGGAGACGAGGACGAGGACGACGACTCGATGCCCGCAGCTGCTGCACATTATGGTACTGCGCATCGCCCTCCCCCTCCTCCCGAGTCCGTGAGTCCGTGAGTCCGCTGGGTCTTCCGCCCGTGGCCGCCTTGCAGATCGGAAATTCCTGTATGAAACAGCATACTGAAGCATTCAAGATCCGAATTACAAATCGCTTAGTCACCGACAGAGTCGTTTCAGCAGTGCAGCGTGTGGTTACCCAGAGATATCAAGATAACGGTCACATAGTGGCAAGCATCGGACACGCTTGATGGGGGGGGGCTTTACATGAGCTTCCCGCTTTAACGATCGTGTTGTTCAGGTGCCGCCATTGATAGCGTGGAAGATATGGCGACGACAAGCGTCAGCGAACTGTCGATGATCTAAGGCAGTGTGTGGTGGGGCTTGCGCGTCAGATCCAAAGCCTGGGTCTGCTCCAGAAGTTCGGTGATGCTCTGATAACCGTCCTCGTCGACGCGGTATAGATCGAGGGCGCGAGCCAGGATGCTGTCGTAACGAGGACGGTCGGTGCGGTAAAGTGTGGCGAGATCCAGACGGATCCAGACGGATCTCGCCACACCTGAGTGTGATCGAGTCGACGAGGAGCTGGAAATCAGGAAAAAGGCCTACACGATGCATTTTGTGCGTACTCTCGACCAATCGAGCGCAAATATCCAGCACTGCGTTCAAGAGGGGTGCGTCCACGGTCTCAGTTGGCGATCTTTTGCGTCATTCCTACCCGTGGCTGACGTGTGTTCGTTGGTGCTTGTAGCGACGGAGCGCGTGGTGAAGCAGCTCCGTGCGAAGGCGCAGGAGGACGTGACGGTCGCCGGCCGAAAGAGCCTGCTCCTTTGCTTACATGTATACCGCAGACGGACAAGTCAGGAGACTCAGCACGTCGCCTTGGCGACGCTGGTGGCTGAAGCCGCAACAGAAAGCTTCGGCGCTAGTATCACCACCAGCGCCACAAACTCGTCGTACTGCTACTGTTGAATACTCGGTTCGCGGCGGGGGCCATGGTGAAGGCTCGGCATGGACCGTAACTAGTGCTTTCGCCTTCGGTAGTTTTGCCGTTGTTGTGGCGGCGTTCAATTGGACCAACCTTGTCAGAAGCTTTCCACCACGAGCTGTTTCATCACTTCTTCCCTCTGGGTTTGCTCGTTCCGGATAAACTCCACGACAAGGTTTGCGTGCACGGTAGCCTCGCGAAACTCAAGCAACAACTGACCCAAATCTACTCCGATGGATAGAGCTGATACGTGGATGCTGGACAGTGACGTGTCTCGACTGCAACCAATGCCCAAGGTTGGGCCCAACCCCAGAAAGCCCTACCGGTAGGATCCGGCTGCGTTGCCGTGGTGCTCGTGGATCATGTGCCAAAGGCATCGCGTACCTGACCAAGAAGACGGCCGAGAAGCTCCCGAAGACGATGGTGTACCCGTTGGTGCTCGGTGTCACGGGCGCCGAGCTCTTGATCTGGGGCGCGTCGTACTTGAACGACGGCTGGAGATTTTCGCCTGCCGCCAGAAGTAGTATAAGGTATCTGAGGAAGCATAGCTTACGGTATACTTTATTGGTCCAATGAAAACAACGTGAGCCAGCACATCTCATCCTGAAGATCGAGGACGCGTTCGAGCGGCGGATGGTGGAGAAGGCGCTGGACGAGCGCTTCGATTTTTGCTGCCAATATTTTGGTCCGGAGTACTTCACAAAAAACGGTCTGCTTGAGACAGAAATCCAGAGTTAAAAGAAAGATTTTTTTATATGGAAGTCAACTTTGACGTTGGCTTAGCAACGCTGTAACTACACAGAAGTGTAAATCTGTTCAATAACTTTATTACTATATGTTCAAGTGACAGAAGAGGCCTTGAAACTCGCCCAGGTGTCCACGCAGGTCCATGTCTGTCTGTCTGCATCCGTAAGGACGGAACCACCAGTATTGGCTCCGTTTGATTGGCTAAAACATAAAAAAAAGATTACAGCCAATCACATACGAGCCGCCTTGAGTTGAGCTTCTAGCATCTGAATCTTCATTTGCAAGAGGTCAATCTCGTACCGTACACCACGGTCGGCTGGAAGCTCAGCGGGAATCTTGTCCGGGAAAACGTCCGCGTACTCGCGAAGTGAATCCCATGTGCGCTCCTCACCGACTGATCTGCTTGAACATTATTTGGTCGTCGCTCCTGGAGGTCAAAGCACGCACTACATGTACAACATCGACATAACGTTCATGTATTCGCTGCTATTTTTTCGCCTTCCTGATACTGAGTGACAGCGCTCGACCGAGGAATGCTTGATCACATCTGGCTGACACTATCGCAGCGTCGCGAAGCTGGCACAGATTAGCGGCCTCACGTCGACGCTGCTAGAATTTCTAGGGATCCCAACTCGCACACACTGCGCCCAGACACCGACTAACGGAGGGGGTGCTCCGACGGCCGTGTAGTTGCTGATAAGATGTTAAACTAGGACGCTCGCCGGTTTTGATTCTACCAATAGTATTGCTTCCTAATATGAATGGTGACCACACTGTGATGTGGTATACCTGAATGTAGCCATTAGTGCATGTTGTACTAAGGTAGGAGGTGAACTGAATATTTGTGATCGCGACGCGGAGGAGACCCGATCCGTGAACGTGATGACGCTAGTGGCCGAAACCGCAACGTGAAACAGCATGTAGAACGCATTGGAGGCGACGGTGGTGGCCTCAATCGCGACTGGTCATGGACAACGTCTCGCAGCTGCATGCGCGCACGAAGTTGGGAATGGGCGGCCGCCCGCATTTCGTCCAGTTGCCCACGGCGCAGTTGACGGCTCCGCACGGGACTTCCTCGCGAGTGGCTCCGCATGCAGTGCGAGGAGATCCAGCTTGGCCCTAATGGCCGTCACTTCTGTGGTATTACAGGTTAAAGTTCACTGGGATCGACCGCCTGTTGATGCCGAGGAGCCCCTTCCACGGATTGGGTGTGATGTACTTCACGGGTAATGGTGTGCCTCAGAACGTGACGCTTGCTCTGGCGACGGTGGTGGCCTCAATCGCGGCGAGAAGCAGCACAACTTTGTGATGACGGAGGCGGGTGCTGTGGCAGCGCAGTGCATCGCACACACACGTTTTCCTTTCTTTCGGCTGAATTCACTACTGAGTCTCAGGCTCGGGTAGTTCATCTCCAGCCTGCATAGCTCGAAAACGTGCTTGTGATTTGGCACTTTGGTTGAAGTCGTAAAGTAGTGCTCCACAATTCAACTGAGACATGGAGCAGAGCTCCCGACGGCCCTTCGAGCTCGAGTCGGAGATGCCAAAATGTTGGGAGTGAAAAGAAAAGATGGGTGGTGTACGTAAATTAAAAAAAGTACCATTTCCTAACAGGCTCGCCACCTGCCCCGACCGCGTTCGATTTACATCAATCTACAAATAATTATTTAGTAGAATTTACGTGTCAAGCACGCGGTGCAGTCAAAAGTAAACCACGGATAGTCAACCCAGTAAATATCGTTTCTAGCTACAGCCGTATGATTCCCCTGGGAGCCGGCGCTGCGAGCAGTGCGAACGGTTGCAAACGTCCCGCACCGGAAACGCTTGCGTGCTCACGTGCAGCCGGGCTGCACGAAGAAGCGATACGCGATCAAGCCGGGCTTTTCACATGTATTACCGAATAAATCCGCTTGCGACTTGCTAACTTGATCCTTCGGCTTCTCCACAAATGCATAGGTGAAAGAGCTAGAACGCTCGTCTCGTACCGGGTTCAAAACCGGCGAGCGTCCTAGTTTAACATCTTCTCAGCAGCTTCAGGTAGGAGTCCCGGATGCTTGCTGGGATCGAACCAGATTCCACCACGCAATGGGGAGGAAACCCGACGTAGTGCGTAAGCACTTCTCACTGCCTGGCCGCGCAAGATATATTGAACGCAGCGAACGATGCAGAAGACCGAGCCTTACCCAGCCGTGGGAGCAACCTGCCCCGGCTGCTGCACCATAAACACCGGCGTCGGCGGTGCCTGGCACGCGCGTGGCACCGCCTAGTTCTCCCCTGGCATCAAGTGCGACTTCTTCGTCGGCACCGGCCCGCATCGACTCGTCATCCCTGGGTGCTCCTCGCCCACCAGTCCAAGTGGCAGCCCCCCCGTCCCTGCACCGCACCCTAACGTCGGAGGGGCGGAAGCGGAGAGGAAAGCGTGGGAAGAAGACGATGTCGACCCGTACGCCGCTGTCAATCTGATCCGTGAATCAGTGACGATCGCGGAGCGCCCTCCTATTCCTGAGACTCCAATACGACGCCCCTCGGCGAACTGGATCAACCACTTTGATCCAGACGCTCTAGTTTACTCTGGCGCTGATTATGGTGCCGCCGCTTGGTTGATCGCTGGGGTGAGCCGCCGCACGTTGCTATCCTGGTCGAATGGGAGTGTAAGCCGTGCTAGTTGAGTTGGGAGTGACCGGAAAAACTGAAGCACGTGTACTGGTACATGGACCAAGTCAACAGGTGGAAGTCATCCGGTTCGGATCTCTCCTTCAACGTGTTCTTTGGGAGGCACTTCGTTGAGCTGGGGCATCGGACAGTAATCGCTGCTTCTTGTACGCGTTCCAAGCGGCTTGCCACGGTCTTGGGTCCAGCGCGCGGAACAGAGACAGCTCGGTC
>JAIKVD010001045.1:0-13110 GCA_024679075.1 Phytophthora uliginosa | reverse complement strand
GTGGTACCACCTCATCATTGAAGATGGTGAGCGTCTGCGACTGTCCACGACTCGGAGCAGTAGCGTGAGGTACGGCAACATCTTCATCTCCATCTTTGTCATCGCCTTCGACCTCAGCCATGAAGTCGCCCGTGCTAGTGGTCTCCATGAACTTCACCGTGCGCACAATCTTCACTTGGCCAGTTGCCACATTCAGGACGCGGTATCCCTTGACACCATCCTCGTAACCCAAGAAGCGGCACTTGAACACCTTGGCGTCGAGCTTGCGGCGCTTCTCATCCGGGATGTGTCCATAGCCGAGTGCACCGAACACCTTCAGGTTCTTGAGCTGAGGTTTCTTCTGGTACACGATCTCGTGTCTTCACAGTCACGGTGTTGGGAATCCTGTTGATGATCCGCGCCGACGTGTTGACTTCTTCAGCCCACCACTTCTTGTCGATGCCCTCGTGGTAAAGCATGCAACAAGCCATCTCCACGAGGATCCGATTCATGCGCTCAGCAAATCCATTCTGCTGAGGCGTGTACGGCACTGTCTTTTCATGGCGAATGCCTTGCTTGGACAGATACTCCTTGAAGAGTCGACCCGTGTACTCTCCGCCGTTGTCGGAGCGGGGGCGCTTGATCTTGCGTCCCGTAGCGTTTTCCATGTCGGCCTTGAACATTTCGAACTTCTCCAAGACTTGTCCCTTCTTCTTAATGAAGTACACCGTGACGTGACGTGAGAAATCGTCGATGAACGTGACAGCGTACGTACAGCCACCTGGTGTCTTCGTCTGCATTGGGCCCATGACGTCCGAGTGGATGAGGTCGAGGACTCCAGCACTCTTGACAGTCTTTTCCGGGTTGCGAGAGAAGTTGTCCTCTCGCATCTTGCCCATGCAGCAGCTGGCAGAGACGTGGTCGCTAGGCGCATCTTCCGTGATGCGAGGAACTCCATCAGCCATAGTCAATAGCTGCTCGTAGCGCTTGTACGGGATGTGGCCGAGACGGGCATGCACAACTCCCCATGGCTCCTTACGAGATGTCGTCGCCGCATGACACACCTCGTCCCCCACAGTCTTCAACTTGTAGACGTTTCCACAGCGCTTAGCCTCCATGACGGTAGCATCGCCATAGCGAAAGACACACTTGTCCTTGCTGAACTGCGCGACGACGTCCTTCTCGGCCAGCTTTGCCACCGAGATGAGGCTTCCTTCAACTTCAAGGATGTACAAAACATCCGACAGCGTGACAGACGTCCCGTCCATCAGCTTCAACCCGACGGTGCCCATTGCAACTGCGTCGATCTTCCTGCCATCCGCGATCGTGATGCGGACTGGGGTCTTCAGCTGCTTCATGGACACGAACTTGTCCCGGACGCTGGTCATGTGCGAGCTTGCACCGGAGCCGACGAGCCACTCAGTCTTGCTCATCGCACTCGTAGCCGTGAACGCGTAGTTGGATGTCTCCCTCGCGATTTGCCCGCGTTCCTTGTCGGCCTTCTTCTTGCGGCGCTCTGTTTCCTTGTGCCCAGTCTTCTTGCAGTAGAAGAACTTGCCGTTGAACCGACGCTTGTCGAAGCTCTTCTTCGCCACGAACGCCTTCTGGTGATCCGATGACGATTCATCCGAGGCATCAACACCGGAGAGAGCTTGGATCGCGTACGCCGACGTCATGTTCGGCGTGTTCTCGAGTACGGTACTGATCATCCGGTACTCGTCCGTAAGACTTCCGAGCAGCAGCACAAGCTGTCGGGTCTCATCCAGAGGCTTACCAATCGTCTCTATCTGCAATCTCCATCTGCAGGACGATCTCCTTGAACTGGTCCACATGCACCGCGAACCGCGTACCGGACTCCATCTTGAAGTTGTACAACTTTGTGGTGACGAGGAGTCGGTTCTTGAGCGCGTTCCGGTTGAACTGCTCCTTGATCATGCGCCACGAGTCATTAGCAGTTGTCGCGCCACGGATGTAGACTTGGTATGTGAGATTCACGTCTCCTGCGATCACAACAAGGGCCTTCAGACCGTCGGTTTTCCACTGCATCGTGGAGCGGTCACTCAGCGCGTCGAAAACTGGCTTGATGATGTGGGCCAGCAGTCCCTTGCGCGAGAGCTTCATCCTCATGTTGAACTCCCAGTGGAAGTAGTTGTCTTCCACGAGTTTGACGGTGTCAGCGTAGCTTGGGCTCATAACCTCTTGCGAGTGCAGACGTAGCTTGGGAGTCGATGTGAGGGGTAGGAAGGAAATCCGAAAGTGAATTCATTTGAGTTAGATGTCGTTGTCCTGCTAGCTTCTTCCTATTCATGCAGCTCTTCTAGTATCTCCCTCGTTTGACTTCAGTTAACTATTGCATATGCAGCGGGCACACTTGATTGGGACGGGCACGGGTCACCGGCCAATCACAGTGTACTGCAATGGGCACACCCCATAATCACCGTGTACTGAAACGGACACACTTGGATGGAACGGGCACACCCAACCCAAACCGATCAGCCAATCCAATTGTACCATTCGCCTCACTTCAACTGCAGACCCCTAGAGGCACATGCCAGCCACACGCAGGCCGTGTGCCTTGCGGTCAGGACACAGTCTAGTAGACAGCGAAGTGCAACCGCAACATAAATCGCCCCTAGGAATTCTCTGAATTTTTTTTCAGCGGGTGTGCGATTTTGCGAAGTCAAATACCCTGCGAAATCAGTGATCTATTTTGCAGAGAATACTGCTCGTTTTTTCTAGCTGGATATAATATTCCGCACAAAACGATAAATTACGTGCATATTACCTGTGTCGTCCACCTCAGCTAAGTGCGAAGTCTATTAGCCAATAAGTTCAGATTATTGAAATATATTAGCCAATTACATTAATTCAATGTTGCCGAAGGTAAGTCCATGTGACATCTGATGGAGTGTCTCGTGGAGCGTGGGCGCTCCAAGATGTCACGAGCCAAACTGATCGCGCAGTACCTGGAGTCGTCCTAACTGACAGACATGGCTTTCGGTAAGTTCGCCAAATAGCGCGGAGCCAAAGGATGGAGGTGACGCGTGATCCTTGAGCTGTCATGGCCGCGGGCTCAAGAGATACTTCATACTAGAGTGAGTTTCGTTTCGTTTCATCCGAGTTTTACAAACGGATCCGTTTAGAACAGATGTTTCGCGATCGATAGCTCGAGTTTCGTCGAGTAACTCGATCATGGATGAACAAGGTCCTTATATTTAGACTTTAGTTTGCGAAATTTGACGCCGTGCGCCGCACGTGAGTGCGCATTCCGCGCTTCAACTTCATTCCGCAATCTGGGGTGAGCCGCGCAAGCCTGTAATTGAGTGGTCTGGCGGTGACCCGTGTCACCAAAGGAACCCGGCTCTCAAAAATTCCATGTAACAGAATATACATTGTATTAGTTCAATCAGTTACACTGTGTAACTTACACAAGTGCGAAGTCGCCGTTATTTGCCACTCCTGCCGCGTTACCGCTGTTGACGTTGGACTCGGTTGGACTGCCCTCGGTGCCGGAAGCGACGGCTGTACTGCCGCTGCTGTGGGGTACTCCGCTGTCGGAAATAGATACTGTGTTCGTCGCGTTTTCAGCAGCACGAAGCGGCCTGAAGACGGTTAAAATAGAAGGACTTCCGCCGACAATAGGCTGTTTGCTCGTTGGACGCCCAGGTTTCCTTTCCGGCGGAGGGTTGACACCGACTGCAACCTCTTTTTGCTTCTTGCACTTGCGCAACCCGGATGTTCTCGTACATCACCGTCTTTTGTCGCTGTCGGTGCTGGTGCTGGTGCTGATGGGTAGTATGCCAGGTACTCCTGTGGGGTCGAAAAGTATATGAGAGCGAGCGACTTCTTTTTCTTGGTCGTCAGTGCTAGTAGTGGCTCACGCTGCAACCGCACGTCTTGTATAGATGCTGTGTCTAGATTGTACGCCTCGCCGAATAGATCTACAAGCAAGGCATTACGAATCGCCTTCGGATCTCCCTTCCCGACGAGAGAAAAAGTCACTGCATCCTGGTGCGCTGTAACGAGGTGCCGCATTGTGACAACCCCTGCATCTATCTCAAAACAATAATTCCCCGTGTATCCATCAGGCATCCGACGAAAGTATTTCGTGAGAAGCTGTTCCCAACCACAGAAGAATGGGCGGTCATCCTTGCGATGATCGAGAAACTCAGCTTGAACACTCGATGTCTCATTCATTTTGGTGACCACTTCTTCCTGTGTGTACAGGTTCATTTTTTTTCACTGTTGTTTGCACCACGAGACAACGCGATCCGCTGCGTTATGGGAGTGCCCTGGTAAGAGGAAAAGCAGCACTATTTTCTTGTAGTAGACGGGAGATAACATTGCGTAGAACATGAAGACTACTCGAGACTTGTTTTGGCCCACACAGTTGTCGCGAATCTGAGCCAACATCCTCGGGGCGTTTCCGGGATCTTGACCTTGCGGTTCAAACTGTTTATGGAGACGGAGATGATGCAAAAGACGAAGGCTACAGAGAGCATCAGCTCCTTTGCCTTGTCCACGCTCGTCGTACACGAAAACGTTGTTTCTTCCACTAGTAATAGCGGCAACCACAAAATTGTGGAGCATCAGGTTCGAGTTGAAATAGTCGGCAGAAGGTCTTCTATTGCCAAACACAGGCAAAGGAAGACCTCCATCAAAATCCTTAATTTGGATCTGCATGACGGGCATAGCAGTCAGCACTGCAGGCTCCTCACTTTGTGGAATATCCACGTGATCTGGAACAATATCATTAGGCAATATTTGATGTGGTGCATGATATTCCTTAACAAAACCAGTCATTGCACGCCGTTGGTTGATAGCAGCATCGAGATGCATAGATTTCTCTGCTTCGAGATCACCACGTTCCTTAGCGCTCAAATCATGGCTTTGCAGAGCAATGTCAATTCTCACACACGCGTCGCATAGATCTTGCTTAGCGCGAGACAAACGAAATCCAGGGAACTCGAAATGAACATACTGCGTCCAGCGACTATAGAGAATCACGCAGCGTGGAACTGCTTCGGCTTTCCGCTTGTATCGTTCCCAAAATTTACTGAACGTGGTGCCCTTCTCAGCCAGATATTGTCGAGGATCTCGATGCGAGCAAGGGTAGTCTTCCTCCAAATTCCAATCGAGGCACGTACTACGGAAAAACTCAATATCATCAGCTGTCAATGCATGTTTGGGTGTCTTTCGCACTCTTCGTGTATGCATAGTATCCACACCGTCCGCAACCACGTTTTTCAGCCGTGTAATCATTGACCCACCCACTCCAAGTATTGCTCTGATCTGTGCGTCAGGAACACCTTGACGATGAAGACTAAGCACCATTGCATCAGCTTGGGCATGCTCAGTACCATTCCACTTCGAGTCTAGGGCTCGGTACGTCTTTCTCTAGCTGTTTGGTTCCGCTGTGGCTTGGTTTGATAGGAACCACCTTTTCCACCTTGACGTCGATGTCCCCGATCCATGTTGTGTATGGGAGATCTGAGGTGACCCTCCCCAAAAATAATGAAGTGTTTTGGTTTTGCGGTGACCCGGGTCACCGCCAGACCGCTCAATTGCTGGGGAAGTCCGATCGCCACTCATGGAGAAGAGTGACGGTGAGCACGAAGCAAAGAAGGCGCTGGTCATGGGGTTCACTGATATATGACTGCGTCAAACAAAATGATACTAAAGCGGCTTTTAAAGTTATCGAGATATCGGGCCGCGAAGTTGTGCAAACCAAAGCCAAACCTAACGGGTGTTTCGAGTTACGGCCGTTTTTCGGTTTTGCCCGGAATAGTGGGACCCGTAATTCTTAGGGAAAGGGGGCACTTTTGAATGGGAAGGAGATCGAATTAGCCAATGGGACCGCCACCAATCGATTCCTAGGGGCGATTTACGCCCAAAACACTCCTCAATGTTTTTTGAGATTTTTTCAAAATGAGATATTTTTCAGACGGGCGGAAAATTTGAATCTGGGAACATTCGATAGCTCAATCGACAGAGGAGACGCTCCTCTTTGCAACGGACGCAGAAGACGTCGTCTTCGTGGAGCATCGATGCCTGGAGAGCGCCAAAAAAGCGATGTCTGGAAGTTTTTCGATGGACCTACTACTACACTACTATCTGTACTTGGGTGAGTAGGTTTTTGCGTACCATTTTGATATAACTTAATAATAAAACAGCATCATTGCACTTTGCACGAGTTCACTTTACTTCCAACTGACGGCCTCCATGGCCAGTCTGGCCTTGTTGGCTCGCAGCTTCTTCTTCTTCTCTTTCCTCCTCATTCTCGTCAGTATCCTGCTCTACTCTAGGACTGCGTTGCGATGGTGGTAGTGACGCATCTCGGGCTACTGGAGACGTCCAGTGACGGGTATAATTGCGCGTTTCCGAGGAGTTCACTGCTGCGACACCGCGTCGGGAGCTGGAAAAGCTAGCTGCGAGCATTGCACCTGGGGCAAAGCCGAGCTGCAACGCCGACAAGTGCCAAGAGAGCACCCCGAGTGTATCCTCGAAGGCCCACCCTCTCCGACTTCCTGACCTTTTCTCGCGGTCAAACTCATTGGACTAGAAGCACACTTGCGAACGCGTCGGATTCATGCGGCCGTGCATAGCCAGCGTGGACGAAAGAAAAGTCTGCAACGGGGACAAGATGCACAAGCAGCGCCATCATCCGTTAGTGCAGGCCTGTCTTACAGCTCTCAGAAATATCCGGTTGTTGCAGCAAAACATCTAGACGAACACAGCAGTCACAGATATCCTCCGCAGTTCGTTTCAGACGAACACCAGGGAAACAGTACCGGACATACCGAATGAAGCGGGAGTAACTTAATGTGCGGGCGTCTGGATTAGCTCGGGTTGTGTCATCCACATAGCGAGAGTGTTGGCTCAATGAAATACTGACGTGATCGTCGGTGAGCGCATGGAAATCCATCCTTCAATACCCACGTAGCACAGTGAGCTTTGAAACGAGCGACATCGTCTTCAGTAAACGCGTGCCACTGTATAAGTTTCGCGCGTCTTGTGTGCAGCAAGTCAATTCCAAGCTCTAGAACCTTCCTTAGTCTAGCTACACGACTCCCACCAACCGGTATGATCGCTCTAATCACACGCTCCAAGAGCCCTAGCTGTAGAAGTTGGAGCACGACGCCTTCTGCCTGCTTCTACTCTTTGCCGCCTTGGCCAGTGGCCCATGTGTCCCAGGCTTGACGTATCTGCTTCACTCTCACCTCACACAGGATCGCGACGGCCCTCTTGTACGCCGCCGCCTTCCGCCCCGACGCCTTTAGTCGTTTTCTTAGCGGCCTCAGAGTCTGTGAGCCACCTCCGTGGTGTCGTGTCATTTGCTTCCGATGCTTGAATTGGAAATGGCAAGGGCCCTCCGCACTTGGCAATCGTTTCGCAACCACCCTTTGATAAAAATAATTAATTCCCGATACCGGATATGTTGGCTGGGGGACCCCGGGGTCCCGCCATCCGTTTCAAATGACCTCATATTGGTAGATGTTCTTAAAGTCATACCCATGAGGGACACCACGGCAAATCGCAGGTCCCAGAACCCCCGTTTAACGACGCGACCTAACCCGTGTCAGGTTCGCAGATGAGAAGGAACGGGGCAGAAGGAAACTAAAAGTATGTTACTGACCGTAAAGAAGGTAAAGGGAGGGACGTCAAAAACGTCAAAAGCAAGTCGAAAGAAAGCTCACCGTATTGGGGCTTCGCCCAAATACAGACTAATTACTGTAATCACTGTAGTAATTTATCCGAAATGTATAAGAGCTTTATCCAGGTTTTTCTTGCTTCAAGTCCAAGAGATTCATCTAACGTTCTCTTTAGATGCTGGGACATCTCTTGGATGCAACTATCATTCGAAGCTAACAAACGATGTGCAGTACAATCGAAACCAACATAATAATATTCGCCATATTATGGCCTAGCATCAGTATAATGTAGCGAGGAAGAGGATATTGAGAAACGCCTGCGGAGTCGGAGGCAAATGCCGAAGTGAGTTGATTAAAGTTACCAAAGATATTCTACTTGTCCTTCTCAACTCTACCCTCCTCTTGTCTTTCGTGTGGGCTTGCGTCGAAACCAACCAAGCTTACCATCCCCGAGATCCGCCAATAGGAATCGTTCCTGGACGGTTCACCCTGAAACGTTCCTGCGGTCCGAACACGTAACCGAGCCGTGGTAGCGGTGCACTTCAACACTCCCACTCACCGCTACTACACGGGGACCTTATCCTTATCCCGCCGGCCGTCCGCAAGTATTTGAGCGTCTTCGTCCCGAGCGCCTTTGTCAACATGTCCGCCAGCTGATGTTTCGTGTCGATGTAGTCCACTTTGACCGTTCCACGTTCTCACGGATGAAGTGGTTCCGAATGTCCACCTGCTTCGTCCTAGCATGATACCCAGCGTTCTGTGCAAACGCGATCGCTCCTTGATTGTCTTCCCATATCTGCGTCGCGTTCGCTTGCTCTTTGCCCATGTCCTTCATCATTGCACGTGTCCAGAGCACCTCCTGCAGACATAAGAGCAATGTCATGTATTCAGCTTCCGCAGAGCTGAGCGCAACCGTTCTCTGGAACTTGGACTTAAACACTACGGGAGCATTCCCTATCATCACCATGACGCCCGATACGGAACGTCTGTCGTTAATGTTGCTTCCCCAATCAGCGTCCGTGAACGCTTCAACCGTGACGTCGTCACAAACTTGGTACACAATACCGTGTTCAAGAGTCGGTTTCAGGTAGCGCAGCACGCGAACAGCTGCTCTCCAATGTTGCAGACCGGGGTTCTCGAGAAATCGAGACAACTGCGTCACCACGTACGCGATGTCCGGCCTGATACACGTGGTAATGTGTAGCAAACACCCGATGAGGGAACGATACGGCCGCGACTGCATCTCTTCTCTCCTCGACCGTTCCTGGCGACTGAGTCTTCGTCAGCTTCATGCCGGACGTACACGGATTGTCCACAGGCTTCGCCCTCTGTTGACAGAACCGTTCCACCACGTCGTCAATGTACCTTGTTTGCTTGATCGTGAGCGTTCCCGCATCCGTGTCATGGCCAATATCCATACCCAATATGAACGTCGCTGCACCCAACTCCTTCATCTTGAAAGCGTTCTTGAGCGCGCCCTTTACTTCACGAATCTCACCACTCGTCTTCGCAGCGATGGTCATGTCGTCGATGTACAGACACACGTAGACGTAACCGTTCCGGGAACGCTTGACGTAGACACACTGATCCGCACCGCAGCTCTTGAAGCCGTTCTTCAAGAACACACGATGGATGGTCTTGTTCCACGCGCATGCCGCTTGCTTTAAGCCATAGATTGCCTTGTTCAAGAGGCACACGTAATTCCCAGCGTTCTCAATACCATACGGCACCTCCATGTATACACGGTCCGTCAGGTCACTGTTGAGGAACGCTGTGTCCGCGTCCAACTTTTCCATCACATATGCGTCTGCCACGCACTCTGCCAGAACAACCCGAATTGAGTTCATGTTCGCGACCGGGGAGTACGTCTCAAAAAAATCAACACCGTACTTCTGGTTGAACCCCTTCGCAACCAACCGTGCCTTGTACCGGATCACTCGACCGTGCTCGTCACGCTTCTTGGCGAACAACCACCGGCTGCCAATCGTACGCGTGTCCGTTCCTCGTGGTACCAGCGTCCACGTTCCGTTGCGTTCATGCGAGAGCAATTCCGCGTCCATCGCATCCCGCCAGGCTGCTGCTTCATAACTAGTCATAGCCTGTGCATACGTTGCCGGTGGGTCTGCTCCATCGACAATCCTTGCCACGTACGCCAATACTGCCTCAGCAATAAGACCTCATAGCCTGTGCATACGTTGCCGGTGGGTCTGCTCCATCGACAATCCTTGCCACGTACGCCAATACTGCCTCAGCAATAAGACCGTTCTCATCGATCCTGGGTCGCTTCGGAGACGGCGGCCCGTCACGTCCTTCCGTCTCATGTCCCTCGTCATCATCAGCACCGTTCTCCAAGAGAAACACCGGTTCCTGAGATCTTCTCGACCGTTCCGGCTCTGGGTGGAACACCAGTCGATCATCCTGGAACGATTGAGGTGGAGGACGGTACGCAGTCAAATCCAATCCATGTACAGCCGACTGTACTGAAGGTGGTAACCTCAGTACATTCTGCTCTGGTTCAACCTCGTCCCTCTCGACGTCTTGAGCGGGCTCCTCAACTGCTTCCATCGGTTCTTTCTCGACGAGTTGACGTTCCTCATCGATGGGAACGACCGCTTCGTCGCCGTCCTTGGTCACATGGATAACCGTACCATGCTGCGGCGAGTGCGTATCATAGATTCCGCCCACCTCGCGCTCGTCCAGCTTCACCGACCGTGACACCTTGACCTTGGACGCATCGAAGTCGTAGTCTCGCGCTCGTCCAGCTTCACCGACCGTGACACCTTGACCTTGGACGCATCGAAGTCGTAGACACGGTACCCGTTGACATTCTCCGCATACCCGAGGAACATACATCTGAAACTCATGGGCTCAAGCTTCGTCCTCTTCGCTTTGTCAATGCGAGCGTACCCTGGAGATCCGAGCACACGCAAGTGTTCCATTTCAGGCTTCACCTTCAAACCAACCTCGTACGGCGTCACATCTGACCGTTCCGTGTTTCTGGAACGGTTGATCAGGTACACTGCCGTACTCACAGCTTCTGCCCACCATTCCATCGACACGCCTTTGTAGT
Source organism: Phytophthora uliginosa (assembly GCA_024679075.1). Classification (NCBI taxonomy): domain Eukaryota; phylum Oomycota; class Peronosporomycetes; order Peronosporales; family Peronosporaceae; genus Phytophthora; species Phytophthora uliginosa. Next base: position 2,409 of record JAIKVD010001045.1, on the reverse strand, counting down.
GTAGCATACTGCGTGCCTTCTCCATGATCGTCCGGTTCATGTGTTCCGCAACGCCATTCTGCTGCGAACTGTAGGGAACCGTTCTTTGGTGCATGATACCGTTCTGACGACACAGGTCCGTGACCGTCTTGTTCACAAACTCCGTTCCGTTGTCCGAGCGCAGACACTTCAAGCGTTCCCCCACTGGTTTTCGTTGAACGCCTTGAATTCCTTCAGCTTGCTGGCCACTTCACTCTTGTTCTTCATGAAGTACGCCACGACATACCTCGAGTAGTCGTCTACGAGCGTCAGCACGTACTTCGCGCTACCTTTCGAAACCGTTCTCATCGGTCCCATCACATCCGTGTAGACTAGTTCCAACACACGGGATGTCTTGGTTAACGACCGTGACGGGAACGATGTCACAGTCTGGTTTCCCTGCATGCATCCACCGCACAAAGTCTTGATGCTACGCCCCACGGTTGGCAAACCGTTCGTAGCATGTTGAGTCTTGATCAGACCGTTCTCACTGGGGTGTCCCATGCGAGCGTGCCAAACCTCCCACTGACTGTCAGCCCCCGCGTACTCGACGAACCGTGCCGATTCCTGCTCGCATTCGAGCATGTACGCCTTGCCAACCTTCTTACCCAACGCGACCGCGCTGGTCTTCCCCCAGATAACGCACGACGAACGCTGGAATTCAACGCTCAGACCGCGTTCTGCAAGCTTCCCCACCGACAGCAACCGTCTGTCGAGTCCCGGAATGTACAACACGTCCATCATCTTGATGCATCGACCGTCCATACCGGTCGGCTTGACCGTTCCTCGTCCGACGACTCGCAGTTTCTTCCCGTCTGCTATCGTCACTTCAATGCCCTTGTCCGTTCCCTTGAAGTCAAACAGGTCTGTACGGTGCGGGGTCATGTGCGATGATGCCCCGGTATCGATCAACCACCCGGCGAGTCGTTCCTCGCCCACGGCAAAGACTGCGTCATTATCAACGCTACCGTTCTTTCCCGGACAGTCCCGCTTCATGTACCCCACTTGGTCGCACTGAAAGCACTTGCCCTTGAAACCACCGTTCTTCCTTGGACCGTTCCCCTTTCGACCGTTCCCTCGACCGTCCTTGAACCGTCCTGCGTTCCCGTTGACACGGAACGCTTTGTCTCCGGTAGAGTCCTTCTTCTCCAGCCGTCCATACTCCTTCAACAGCTTCTCCTTCATGTCGTTCAACGTGACATCCTTGGCGTTCTTCAGGATGGACTCGATGAGCTCGTACTCGGACGGAAGGCTGCTCATCAGCACCACAAGCTGCCGCGCGCCGTCGACCGGCTCCCCCAGCGTCTGCAGACCGACGATCAACTCGTCGAACGCGTCCAGATGCTTGGTCATTGACGCACCAGCTTCCATCTTGAACTCGTGCAGGCTCCGTGTCATCGCGATACGGTAGTGGAGCGTGGTACGGCTGTAGTACTCATGCAGATTGTTCAACGCCTGCATGGCACGTGTCGCGGAACGGATCTTGGTCTGGTGCTGGATCTCCACACCTTGCGCGATGATGCCTAGCGCCTTGCTATCTTTAACGAGCCACGCCTCCGTGATCTCGTTCTCCGCCTTGATGGCCTCCACATGCGCGAGCAGTCCCTTCCGAGCCAGCATGATGCGCATGTTGTACTCCCAGTGGAAGTAGTTTCCACTGCCCAGGAGGACCTCGGCGCGCTTGGTCGTCATGTCGTGATCGTGCGTTCTTGCGTAGACCGTTCTTGAGGAGAGCGTGCTTGCGTCGAACGTTCTTGCGGCTGTTATCCTATTGAGAAACGCCTGCGGAGTAGGAGGCAAATGCCGAAGTGAGTTGATTAAAGCTACCAAAGTTGTCCTACTTGTCCTTCTCAACTCTACCCTCCTCTTGTCTTTCGTGTGGACTTGTGTCGAAACCAACCAAGCTTACCATCCCCGAGATCAGCCAATAGGAATCGTTCCTGGACGGTTCATCCTGAAACGTTCCTGCGGTCCTAACACGTAACCGAGCCGTGATAGCGGTGCACTTTAACAGATGACCATATTTCTTGCATTTAGCTGAGGAAGTAAGTGTGTATTGGCTCGAGCCTGGGTCATATACTTTCATATGCACTTGCAGTTGCCATTTATTTCAAATCACTGTACTAGCTTTGAACGCAAAGAAATGAATAATTATGACCAGGTTTGCTGCTAGAAAGGGTCAGAATTGCCGGCAAAAGGGACCACCGCAAAAATATTTCTGACCTCTCCCCAGTTGGCTTCGCTGAAGAGTCATCCCGGTAGCAGTTCCTTCATTGAACACAAATGATGCAGCTAATCCATACTGTGATTAGACACAACGTTGGACATTAGACTTCGAGGCCTTAAAGGTACGGTCACTCCTTAAGGTTGACCACATCAGCTCAAGTGTCA